>PVIC010005854.1:32829-56338 GCA_004025085.1 Thryonomys swinderianus
TTTTTTTTTTTTTTTTTTTTTTTTTTCCTTTTTGAGACAGTGTCTCCCTTGGTAGTTCAGGCTGGCTCTGAGCTCACTATGTAGTCCAGGCAAGCCTCGAACTCAGCAGTCCTCCTGCCTCTGCCTTTGGAGTGCTGGGATTACAGGCATGAGCCACCATGCCTGGCACTGTGGTATGTGGTATTAATTGCTGGTGGGCATGAGTCTCCACGCCCAGCATTGTTTGTGGTTACCGGGAATCAAACTCAGGACCCTGCGCTTGCAAGGCAGGTGTCGGAACCACTGAGCTAACCCTCCAGCCCCGACACTAATCTTTTTCTCTTCCTTCTTTTTTGCTAGTTTTTAAAATTAGAAATTTAGTATGAGGAAGCTAATTAGATTAAATATTGTCCAGTGATGAATTACCTTTTTCTTTTAATTAGACTGGAAGCAAAGAAAGCTGAAAAGAAGTAATGTCGTTTCCTTAAAGGCATATAAAGGACTGGCTGAAGTGGCTGTGAAAAGCCTGTGTGAACTTTTGGTCGCTCTGCCTCATTTTAATTTTCACAACAACATCATCGTATTGATTGTCCCTCTCATGAATGATACATCAAAACCAGTAGGTTGCTTTAAATAATTACTGTTATGCTTAACAGAAACTTATAGGCCATGTGATTCCTGCCCCCCTTATTTTTGGGGGACTGTTATGTATTGGGAAAGTAGATCAATTTATTAAATATATTCTCTTTATTAAAATTATTTGAATAGGGCCGGAGGGTTAGCTCAGTTGTTCCGGCGCCTGCCTCGCAAGCGCAAGGTCCTGAGTTCGATCCCCGGTGACCACATACAGTGCTGGGCGTGGAGACTCACACCCACCAGCCATCAATGCCACATACCACAGTGCCGGGTGTGGTGGCTCATGCCTGTCATCCCAGCACTTGGGAGGCAGAGGCAGGAGGATTGCTGAGTTCCAGGCTTGCCTGGGCTACATAGTGAGCTCAGGGCCAGCCTGAACTACAAAGCGAGACCCTGTCTCAAAAAAAAAAGAAAAAAAATTATTTGAATATAAGTTTAGTAGAGTATTTCTCAACAAGGAGCAGTTTTGCCATAGAGGAATGTTAGGTAATGACTGCTACTAATGTTTTTAAGGGTACAGGCTAGAAAGGCCATGTTATAATGCACAGAACAGGCCTCTCACAAGAAGGAATTATCTGTCCCAAAATATGAGTAATACTAAGGTTGAGAAATACTGGTTTAATATAACATTTTCTTTTTCAGATATCACAAATGTGTTGTGAAGCAGTAAAGAAACTCTTTAAACAAGATAAATTAGGGCAAGCTTCTCTTGGTGTAATTAAAGTAATTTCTGGTTTTGTAAAAGGCAGAAGTTATGAAGTTAGGCCAGAGGTAAGCCATTCTTTTCTTACTTTGCACTTCATGTGCTTTTTACTTACATTACTTTTCAGTTGTTTTGAGGAATTTTTTCTTTATAGAAGTATGTAAAGTAAAAAGTACTTAAATTCCTTAAATGTATTGTACTTACTGTTAACAGTTTATTTTTACAAGTGTTTTTCTGTGCAGATACATTCTTACTTATATTTATTTTATTTTATGTATTTATTTTTGACACTGGGGCTTGAACTCTGAACCTTACGCTTATGAGGCAGGTGCTGGAACCAGTGAGCTAAATCTCTAGGCTTATTTTAAAATAAAAGATGGCCCTATGAATGGGAAAACTATTTTAAGCAGCTTTCACGTTATATATTGTAAACTAATATACAGTGTCAATACTGAAACCAATAGCTCACAACATTTAAAAACCTAAGAGAAATTGTTTTCCAAAAAATTTTATGAATTAAATTTCTACTACTATTCATAATTAAGTACTAATTAAGTTTCCACTGGTATCATTTCCTTACTACCTACTCATTGTTCAGTGTTACTATTTGATCTTTGTTAGTCTGCTAGGTGATAGAGATGTGTGTGTGTGTGTGTGTGTGTGTGTGTGTGTGTGTGTATCAATATATTTCTTTGTATCTGTTAGTAAAATTTTTTAAATTTAATTTTTAAAAAATTTTATCTTTATTGGGTACATTATATATACACATCATATCATGATCACACTCGATATTGGAAATTTTTACCAGTATATGACACAATTTCATTCTCATTTTTTTCTGTTCCCCTACCCACCCCAAATCCCCAAACCCCTAAATTAAGTTGAATTCTTTGTTGGTACATTTTATATACATATCATGATCACACTTAACATTGAGAATTTCTACCAGTATGTAACATGACTTAATTCTCATTTTTTTCCATTTCCCTGTCTACTCTATTACCTCACATCCCCCTTATACATATACTTTGTTACCTTTTTTTACCATTACAATTTTTATTTCTTTACTTAACCCTACCCCTTATCTTTTTGAATATTTTCTATTTCACAATATCATACATTTTAGAACTCATTTACACATAGATTATCTTACCAGGAAAAGATACGGTAGTTACACATTTGTGACCTGTTTCACTTATGAGTATGTCCTAAAGGTATGTCCATTTGAGGATAAATGAGTCACACATCATTCATTATGGCACAGTAATACTCCATTTTATTTTAAAAAATCACATCTTTTTTATCCAGTCTCCAGTTGATGGGTATTTGGGTTATTTCTAAGGTTTAGTATCACAAACTGAGCTGCTATGAACATGTGTATACTTATGTCTCCATGATAGGATTTTTAAAATTCTTTCGTGTATATTCCTAGCAGGGTAATAGCCGGGTCAAGTGGGACTTCTAGTCCTAATTTTCTGAGGAATCTCCATACTGATCTCCACGATGGTTGCACCGGTCTACATTCCCTCCAACAGTGGAGAAGCTTTGTTTCCTCCCCATAGCCCCACCAGCATTTGTTGCTGGTTAATTACAATAGCAGTCATTCTTCGTGGAGTGAGATGAAATTTCAGTGTTGCTTTCATCTACATCTCTCAAATGACCATTGCTGTAGAGCATTTCTTCATATGCTTCTTGGCTGCTTTTACTTATTCCTCTAAAAGTGTCTGTTCATTTCAAATGCCCATTTTTGAACTGGGTTTTAAAATTTGGGGGACTGGTTTTTTTAAGCCCTTTGTATGTTCTGTCTGAGAAATAGCTGATAAAAATATTTTCCCGTATAGTTGGTTGTCTTTTTGGTAAGCCAGTAGTTTCTTTTGCTTTGCCAAAGTTGGGTTTTTTTTCTGAAGCTTTTTAATAGGTTGTGATCTCATTTGTTGGTTCCTTTTGATGGTTCTTGTGTTGTAGAGGGTTTTGTATATAAAGTCTTTCCCTAAGCCAGTGTCTCTAAGAGTTCTACCTAACCTGTTTTGCATCAGATTGTGTTTCTGTTTAATATTTAGGGCTCTAATCCATTTTGATTTTAGTTTAGTGCATGATGAAAGAGATAGGTCTAATTTAAACTTCTGTGGGTTAAAACCCAGTTTTTCCAGCGCAGTTGGTTAAAGAGTCTTGTGTTTCCTCCACGAAGGATATTTGGCTCCTTTGTTAAAGATGAGGTGGGTTAGTGAAGCTGGAATTGTTTGTGGATCTTCTAATCCACTGATCCTGGGGCTGTTACTTTGCCAAACCAGCCAGTTTTTATCACATTGACATTGTAGTAGTTTCAGGTTGGGAATTGTGATACCCTGTCATGTCCTTTTGCCTGGAATTGCCTTTGCTGTTCTAGGTCTCTTCTGCTTCCAGATGAATTTTTAGATAATTTTCTCAAATGAAATACGCTGTGGGATTTCAATCAGGATTGTGTTGGATCTATCCAATAGTTGTGGGAGTATAGCCATTTTGATGATATTAGTTCTTCCTACCCAGGAACAAGGGATGTCTTTCTATTTCCTGATATCCTTTTTCAGAGTACTGTAGTTTATGGAGTAGAGGTTTTTCACCTCCTTTGTTAGATTGATTCCTAGATATTTCTTTTTTTTTTTGGATGCTATTGTGAAAGGGATTGACTCTCTAATTTCTTTCTCACTGTGTCTGTTCATTATGTATACAAAGGCTATTGGTTTTTGAGCATTGATCTTGTATCCAGCTACACAACTAAATTTGGCAATTAAATCTAGCAGTCCATTGTTGAGTTTTTAGGATCTTCTTTATAGGGTATCATGTCATCAGCAAATAATGACAGTTTAACTTCTTTTCCTTTCTTTATTCCTTTTATTTCTTTCTCTTGTCTAATTGCAGTGGCTAATGCTTCCAGCGCTGTATTGAACAGGAGTGGTGATAGTGGACAGCCTTGTCTTGTTCCTGATCCGAGTGTGAAAGATTTCAGTTTTTGACCATATAGGATAATACTGGCCTTTGGTTTGTCATAAATAGCTTCTATTAGGTTGTGATAAAGTCCATCTATTCTGATCTATAGGGCTTTGATCATGAATGGGTATTGGATTTTGTCAAACACTTTTCTGCATCTATTGAGATGAACATATGGTTTATGTCCTTTATTTATGTAGTGTATTATGATTATTAATTTACATATTATGAACCATCCTTGAATCTCTGGGATGAATTCAATTTGGTCAGGGTGTATGTTTGGTTTTCTTTATTTTTGAGACAGATTATCACTTTGTAGTTCAGCCTCCCCTGAGCTGACTTTGTAGCCCTGACTGGCTTGGATCTCATAGCAATGCTCCTGCCTCTGTTTCAGAACTTTACGCTTGCAAGGCAGACACCAGGACAACTGAGCTAAATTCCTGGCCCAGAATGTATGATCTTGATGATTTTCTTTATTTTGTTTACCAGTATCTTATTGAGGATTTTTTTTTTCTTTGAGACAGTCTTGCTTTTATAATTCAGGCTGGCCCTGAGCTCACTATGTAGCTCAGGCAAGCCATGAACTCAGCAATCCTCCTGCCTCTGCCTCCCGAGTGCTGGGATTACAGGCTTGAGCCAACAAACCCAGCATTTGTGGTATGTAGTACTGATTGCCGGTGGGCATGAGGCAACACGCCTGGTATTGTATTTGGTTACCTGGGATCGAACCAGGGACCTTGTGCTTGCCAGGCAGATGCCAGAACCACTGAGCTAAATTCCAGCCCTTATTGAAGATTTTTGCATCAGTGTTCTTTAGGGAGATTGGCCTATAGATCTCTCTCTTTTTTTTTTGGAGACCAGGTCTCTCTTTGTAGTTCAGGCTGGTCGTGAGCTCACTATGTAGCCCAAGCAAACCTTGAGCTCAGCAGTCTTCCTTCCTCTGCCTCCTGAGTGCTGAGTTTATAGGCATTAGCCACCATGCTTGGCTTTATGGCATAAAATGGTGGCATAAAATGATTGCTGGTTGGTGGCAGGTGTGAATCACAATGGCCAATATTGTTGTATGTGGTTACCAGTATCAAACCGGGCATCTTGCACTTGCTAGGCAGGTGCCAGAACCACTGAGCCAAATCTCTGGCCCTAGGTCTCTTTTTTGATTGGTTTATTCTCTGCTTTGGGGATCAATGTAATGGTTGCTTCCAGGAATGAATTTGGGAGCACTGCTTCCCTTTCGATTTCATTAAGAGTTTGAGAAGTAGTGGCATTAACTCTTCTTGAAAAGTTCTGTAGAATTCAATAAAATCATCAGGAGCAGGGCTTTCTTTGTTGGTAGGGTTTTTTTTTAATTACATTTTCAATTTTACAGAGTGATACTAGGGTAGTTAACATTTTTATATCTTTGTTCAAATTTGGAAGTTCATGTGTGTCTAGGAATCTATCCATTTCTTCTGTTTTCCATCTTATTGCAGTACCAATTTTCTAAATAGGTGTTTATTATCCTCCAGTCTTCCACTGGACTTGCAGTGATTTCCCCTTTTTCATTCCTAATAGCATGGATTTGAGTCTTTTCCTTCCTTAGTTTGATACGGTTGGCTAAGGGTCTATCAATTTTATTTATTCTTTCAAAGAACCAACTCTTTGACTTGTTGATTTTTTTGTATCTTTCTCTTAGTCTTTATTGCATTAGTTTCTGCTCTGATCCTTAAAATTTCCTCCCCAGTACAAGCTTTGGGTTTGTCTTGCTCCTCATTTTCTAATAGTTTGATGTTCAGCATTAGATTGTTTATTTGAGCTCACTCTATTTTCCTGGTGTAGGTGTTCATTGCTATGAATTTCCTTTGTAGAACTGTTTTCATTGTATCCCATAAATTCCTGTATGTTGCACTGGGATTATTTAATTGTAAAAACTGTTTAATTTCTTCTTCAATTTCTTCTGCAATCCCTTGTCTGTTCAGCTGAATGTTGTTTAATTTCTATGTGTTTTTGAGGATCTCAGAATTTCTTTTGGTGTTCAGCTCCAATTTCAAAGCACTATGGTCTGACAGTATACCGGGTTCAAAGGAACTTCAAAGTTCAAAGGAACTTCAGTTCATTTGCATTTATTTAAACCTGTTCTGTGATCTAGCATGTGGTCTATTTTGGAGAATGATCCATGAGCAGCTGACAAGAATTATATTTTGACTTCATTGGGTGAAATACTCTGTAAGCATCTATTAAGTCCATTTGTTCTAAAGTTTGGTTTAGTTCAAATATTTCCTTACTGATTTTTGTCTATTCAATCTGTCTCTTTGTGACAGTAAGGTATTTAAGTCCCCTACTACTATTGTATTAGTGCTTATCTGGTTTTTCATATCCATTAATATTTGTTTTATATAGTTGGGTGCATTAAGTTTAGTTCATAAATACTTAGGTATATCATTTCTTTCTCTTAGATTATTCCTTGTACGGGAATATAGGCTCTTTTTTTGCCTCTCTTAGTTTTGCTTTGAATGTATTTTGTCTGCAAATAGGATAACCACTCTTGCTTTTTTTTTTTTTGAGACGGGATCTCGCTTTGTAGTTCAGGCTGGCTCTGAGCTCACTATGTAGCCCAGGCAAGCCTTGAACTCAGCAATCCTCCTGTCTCTCTGCCTTCCGAGTCCTGGGATTACAGGAGTGAGCCACCACACCCGGCACTGTGGTATGTGGTATTGATTGCTGGTGGGCATGAGTCACCACACCCAGCATTGTATGTGGTTACTGGGATTGAACTCAGGGCCTTGAGCTTGTGAGGCAGGAGCCGGAACCACTGAGCTAAATCTCCGGCCCCCAACTCCTGCTTTTTTGTAGTTTCCTGTCTCATGGAGAATTATTTTTCATCCTTTTACTTCCAGTCTGTGGCTTTCTTTCTGAATTAGGTGTATTTTTTGTATCCAGCAAATGTTATGATTTTGCTTCTTTATTCATTTTGCCAGTCTGTGTCTTTTAATTGGTGCATTGAGTCCACTGACATTAATGGCTATGACTGATAGAGATTGATTAAGATGTGTCTTGATGTTTTTCTATTGTTGGCTCCTTTATTCTTTGCTTTTCCCCCTTTCCGTGCAGTTTCTTGTATTGTCCAATGAGTTCACTCTGGTTTTAAAGGTTAGTAACTTTGGTTATTTTATTCCTAGATTCTTTTTAGAATATTTTGGAGTGCAGGTTTTGTATTTGGGAAGTTTTTCAGGTGTTCTTTGTCATGGAAGTATCTTATTTCCCCCTCAATTTTGAATGATAGTTTTATAGGATACATTAATCTAATTAATGGAGTTTGTTTTCCTCCAAGGCTTGAAACACTTGAAACACTCCAGGCTGTCCTTGCTTTGAGTGTTTGAGTTGAGAAGTCTGTTGTGATCCTGATGGGCTTCCCTTTGTATGTCATTTTTTTCTTTTCTCTAACTGCTTTAAATATTTCATTCTTTTGTTGGATATCTGCAACCTTGATAATTATATGCCTAGATGTAGATTGTTTTATATTATAGCCATTTGGAGACCTATATACCTCATTTATTTGTATGTCTACTTCCTTTCCTTTTTTGTGACCTTTTCTGCCATTGTAGCTGTGAACAGTTTTTTAATGGCTTTTGCACTGTCCTCTGCTTCCACAGTGACTCAGTCCATCTTGTTATTCTTTGTATTGTCTAGGAGCTATTGGATTAATTTCTCATGGTCCATAAATTATTCCCCTCTTCTTCATTGACTGAAATCCTGTCCTCTAGTTCTGAAATTTGGTCCTCACATTAATTAATCTTACTTCACAAACTTTTGTTAGAGTTTTTAATGAGCTGGAACTTTGTTAAATAGGTTCCATTGCTTTTGTTACCTCAGACTGTATTATGCCCCTGAGCTCTTCTTTAGTGTTATTAGCCATGTTTTCACAATGGACAGTATCTGTTTTCATCTCAGAGATTATTTTTTTATTGGTACATTATGTATACACATCACAATTATACTCCACATTGAGAATTTGTACCAGTATATGATACAACTTAATTTTCATTTTTCCCCCTCCCCTACCCACCCTACGTCCCCCCATCCCTATATACACAAGCATTGTTGCCTTTTTTTTACTATCAATTTTTTTCTTCATTAAACCCCATTATCCTTTGAATATTTACTATTTCACAATATCAGTCATGCATTCTAGAACACATTTATAACTTCAGTTTCTTAGAGAAAATGTACAATATTTACACATCTGTGACCTATTTATTTCACTTATAAGTATGTCTGGAAGGTACATCCATTTAAGTGTAAATAATTCAATCTCATCATTCTTTATGGCTGAGTAATACTCCATTATAATTTTAAAAACCACATCTTTATTTAGAGTTGATGGGCATTTGGGTTGTTTCCACGATTTAGCTATCACAAACTGAGCTGCTATAAACATGGGTGCACATATGTCACTGTGATATGAATCTTGTAATTCTTTTATGTATATCCCCAGCAGGGGAATAGCAGGGTCAAATGGAACCTCTAATCCTAGTTTTTTGAGGAATCTCCACACTGATCTCCATAATGGTTGTACTAGTCTACATTCCCACCAACAGTGGAGAAGTGTTCCTTTTTCTCCACAACCTCACCAGCATTTGTTGCTGGCTAATTTTGAGATGACAGCCTTTCTTTGGGGAATGAGATGAAATCATAGAGTTGTTTTTATCTGCATTTCTCAAATGGCCAGTGAAGTTGAGCATTTCTTCATATACTTCTTAGCTGCTTTTACTTCTTCCACTGAAAAGTGTCTGTTCATTTCAGGTGCCCATTTTTGAACTGGGTCTTTAAATTTGGGGGAACTGATTTTTTAAAGCTCTTTATATATTCTAAATAGTAGCCCATTGTTGGAGGAATTACTGGTAAAGATTTTTTCCCATATTCTTGGTTGCCTTTTGCTCTACTGATGGTTTCTTTTGCTGTGTAGAAGCTTTTTAATAGAAAAAGATCCCATTCGTTGATTTCTTCTGCTAGTTCTCATGCTATAGAGGTTGTGTTCATAAAGTCTTTCCCTAAGCTAATGTCTCCAAGAGTTTTACCTAACCTGTTTTGCAGCAGGTTCAGTGTCTCTGTTTTAATATTTAGGTCTCTCATTCACTTTGAGCTTAGTTTAGTACACAGTGAAAGAGATGGATCTAGCTTCAGTCTTTGGCAGTTTGAAACCCAGTTTTTCCAGCACCGTTTGTTAAAGAGGCTATCTTTTCTCCATTGAGGATGTTTGGCTCCTTTGTCAAATATGAGGTGACTTAGTATATCTGGCATTGTTTCTGGATCTTCTAATTTATTCCAATGATCCTCACGTCTGTTTCTTTGCCAATACCATGCCGTTTTTATCACAGTGGTTTTGTAGTAAAGTTTCAAATTGGGGAAAGTGATACTCCCTGCCATGTCCTTATTTCCTAAAATTGCTTTTGCTATTCTAGGTCTGTTGTGGTTCCAGATGAATTTTTGGATGCTTTTCTCTAGATCTGTGAAATATACTGTAAAGATTTCAATCGGGATTGCATTGAATCTATATAGTAGTTGGGAGTAAAGCCATTTTAATGATGTTGGTTTTTCCTATCCAGGAACAAGGGATGTCTTTCCATTTTCTGATATCCTCTTCAATCTCCTTTTTCACAGTGTTGTAGTTTTCAGAGTAGAGGTCCTTTACCTCTTTTGTTAGATTGATTCCTAGATTTTTTCATTTTTCTAGATGCTATTGTAAAAGGGACTGAGTCCCCAATTTCTTTATTGATCTATTATTTGTGTATAAAAATGTGATTGAATTTTGAGCATCGACCTTGTATGCAGCTACACTACTAAATTTGGTGATTAAGCCTAGCAGTTGTTTGGTGGAGTTTTTAGGGTCTTCTAGTAGAGTATTATGTCATCAGCAAATAATGGCAGTTTAACTTCTTTTCCTATCTTTATTCCTTTTATTTCTTTTGATTGTCTAATTGCAGTGGCTAATGTTTCTAGCACTATATTGAACAGGAGTGGTGACAGTGGACATCCTTGTCTTGTTTGTGATCTGAGTGTGAAAGATTTCAGTTTTTGACCATTTAGGGATGATGCTGGCTATTGATTTCTCATAATTAGCTTTTATTAGGTTGATATACAGTCCCTCTATTCCAAGTTTCTGTAGACTTGATCATGAATGGGTGTTCATTCTGACTGGAAGACTTCTAGGTATTGATTCTGACTGGAACAAGAGGATAATAGTGGTAACTAGCAGCAGCAGGGGCAAACAAGAGGCTATTTTCCCTTTTCTGTAAAAATGAGAGCAGTTGAGAGAAGAAAAAACAGTTTTGGATAGATTCAGTACCAGCTAGAGAAATGAAAGTTAAGTCCAAAAAAGAATAACAACAACAACAAAACTAAAAATACTAATAAAGTAGCCCTTCACAGTATGGATGTTATCTCCTGTCTATAGTATGGGCAGTAGCACACAGATCATAGTTGTTTAGTCACAGGAAGACAGCCATCCTCCCTTGTCTAGGTTCTGAGTATAATACCTGAATTGATCTCAGTGAACTCCTACAGGCTTGCACTTTGCAAAAGTCCAGGATCTTGCAGATGTAACTAACTCCACCAACTCATCAATGGCTATAGTTAACAGGATTCCATCACTCTTCCAGTGAGTGTTTTTTTTTGACATGGAGGACTGGGTATAGGACTCTGTCTAGGTTCCAGTGCTGCAGCTGTACTTATTCAGTGTCCACAGACAAGTAGGTGGTGTCTCTGGAGCCTCTTCCCCATGCTACAGTTGTGTCCAGTTTGGCTCACAAGGAAATGGAGATACCAAGGCCTCCTGGTCTTGCCCTGGTCATAGAATAGCTGTAGGCCTGACCTCTGGTTAATGGTGCACCGCTCCCTTCATTGCCGGGACTCATTGTGCGACTCCCCACTATGCCCTGCTTTCCCCGTCTGTTTCTGTGGGCCTCCAGTGTGGTCCCAGTGGCAGGGAAGTTGCATGTGTAAGCGCTGGTCAATGGTGTCTGACTCCCTTTTTGTCAAGACTCACCACAGTAAGATTTTTATTCCTTTCATACTTTCATCGCTCATCTGAAAGTGTTTTACTTGTCTGTATATATATGTTCAGTTTTCTAAGCAAGTATTTGTTTTTGTTAATAAATTGTTACAGCTTAAAAAAATAATTGTTTTTTTTAATAAATATATGGTAATGCTGGGCACTATTCTAGGTCACAGAGATAAAAGAATAAGAAGGGAACAAAAGTCTGTTTATCAAACCTATGCCCCAGATTAAGAATTCTAAATCTTTGTTTATATAGGTTGCAAATTTTTTTGATTAGATTGCTGCTTAATTTGCTATTGAATTCTACATATAAGGCTATATTTTTGTCATTCATAGAGCACCTCAGTCACAAGATTTATAGATTTTTCCCTGCTGTAGTGTTTTTAATTTTGTGGCTTTTTTTATTAACATATTTAAGTTATTTGACATCTTTTTATGCATAGATATTTAATATACATAACTACATATATATTTGAAATGGACAGTTATTTATTCCAACATTATTTTCCTTGTTCTGTTGATTTATTGTTACTGAATACATATACACAATTGAGTTTTATTTAGTTCTATTCTATTGATTCAGTTAATCCTTTTCAAATGTCCTGTTTTTCTTATGTAGGTATTTTTGTTCAGTTCTAATAATTCATTGCTGATTTATTTGTCTTGTTGGTCTTTTTGTGACAGTGGGGTATTGGGTTCCCCCCATTAACTGTATTAGTGCTTATACAATTTTTCATGTCTGTCATTTGTTTTATATAGTTGGGTGCACTGGTATTTGGGGCACATATACTTAATGATTGTTATCTATTCCTCTTGAATTGTTCCCTTTACCAGAATGTACTGACCTTTGTCTCTCTTAGTCAGTCTTGGTTTGAAATCCATTTTGTCTGCAAATAGAGTAGGTACCTATCCTTGCTTTTTTCCAAGTTATATCTCATGGAATATTATTTTCCATCCCTTGACTTTCAGTCTACGAATTTCTGTTTGTATTTTTTTCTTTTATCAGCATTTTGTTGGATATTGCTTTTTGATCCATTCTGCCAATCTGTTACTTTTGATTGCTGAATTGAGACTATTGATGATTATAGCTGATATGTATTGTTGTGTTGTTTTCCTGTTGTTGCCTTCCTTCTTTTTCTGTTTAGTTTCTTGCTTTGCCTGGATTCATTCTATTGGAGTTCATGAATTTGTAATCCTTGTTATCTCTTTCTAGAAAATCCTTTAGAACATTTTGGTGTTCTGGTCTGGCGGTCATGAATTTCTTTATGTATTCTGTGTTGTGAAAGTATCTTATTTCTCAATTTTGAAAGATAGTTTTGCACGGTACTGTGAGAGTCTCCTTTTTAGAGGAAAGGAACTGGGGATACCAACTGTGGACACAATGAGATTGGCCAAAAGCTTGGTTAGCTAATGGTAACTTTATTGGGCTGGAAACAGAGTTTTATAGCAGTGAAACTGTCATGAGGACAATGGGACAAACTTGAGAGAGGGGGGAGAGAAACCCCCTTGTTTGTGAATGAAGTCACAGTTAACCCATCTATTTGGAGGAGACAGCTACATGAGTTAAGAAAATATCTTAGTCTAAATGACATGTGAATCCAGGACAGCCTACAGACATAGTCATCTAGGGAACAGAAACTAGCAGAGTAGCCAAGGACAAAGACTGCATCACATTGCCCTCAGGTGCCGGTGGTCTGAGAGCTCTCTGGCCTTCATCCACCTGCTCCTGGAGTAACTTGGCTTTCCAGAGTCTGAGTCTCAATGTGTGGGTCATATGTTCTTGACTCCCTCCACACAGTACATCATCTGAGATGAAGGTTGTTTTCTTTTAGGGCTTGACATACTTAACTCAGCTCTCCTTGACTTGAGGGTTGTGTTGAAAAGTCTGCTATAATTCTGAGCGGCTTTTCTTTATAGGTGATTTTTTTTCTAATAGCTTTTAGTATTCTATTGTGTTGAATTTGTGGAATCTCCAAAATTCAGAACCCAGAGGAAATGACTATTTCTTAGAAGTTCTTCAAATTGTAGCTGGCTTTGGGGTTTTGAGTTACTTGCATGATTTTACTTCTTAAGTTTATTGAGGATGATGCTAGAGATTAAGCTCAGTAGAACCACACCTGCTATACAAGTGCAAGGTCCTGAGTTCAATCCCCAGTACTCAGGAGGAAGAAAAAGGAAAAAAATTAAAAATTGATGGAAAACGCTAAGTTTCTGCCTACTTGGCCTACCTGCCAGTTCTTTGGCTTTGGCCTCTATAGTTTTTGTTTTTGTATTTTTTATAAGACCTTTAGGCAGTCTCAGTCTTTATATACCAGGAGGAGCAACTGATTTAGCAGTTATGTCATCTTGGCTAATGAAGTACAAGTAATAGTAACAGCATCAGATACAGCCTAGAAAATTACAAGCTATAGTAACTATTAATTTGCTGTCTTTAACTGTATAAACTAGATTTGTAGTTATCTAACAAAATCTAGAAGGCATCCAAAAATGTATGTAATACATAAGCCCTTAATATATGATGATTCTACCCTTAGGGGAGAAGATTTAAAAGGGGTTGGGGGATATAGAGAAAGAGCAGAGGAAGAGACCAGGAGCAAGGTTGGAGGACAAACTGTGGGAAACTGGTCAAAGGAATAGGGAAAAGAGAAAAGGAGGAAATAAAAATGAGCAGAACAAAACAACAAAACCCTAGAAACTGTTCTTACAGTCAAAAAACAAACAAAAAAAATTAGAAAGGAGGAAAAGAAAGAATGAAGAATGTTAAAAAGTCCAATTCAAGGTGTTTGCTGTCACTAGTGGGCAGCCTGGGCAGAGCCACAACTGCAACTGTATTGATTATTTCCAGCAGGCCACTGCATATTCATGGTTGGGTTAATTTCTGCCAGCTTGGTCCTTTAGTTTCCCAGATATTCAGGCCAATTTCTGGCTATGAGGCTGTAATTGGATTCCTAGAGCCTATAACAGCCTATGTGCCTCCTGCCAGCTTGACATCCACTCCTTGATCTTGTACGGACTTGAACTCAGCTCCCACAGTGATACCAGGAGCCACTGGATAGAGTCATTCTGTAGCTGTTCTGAGCTACAGTTGGCCCCTCTCCGAGTTGGTACTCTCCGACTACCAGCCAATCACCCTTTCCTAGGTGACATCTTGAACACAGATAACTCACCAGCTGCTGCAGTCTGCTATTCCTACTTAGTTCCACTGGTGGATTTCTCTGTGGAGGCCTCTAGGGTCAACAATAGTGACTGTGTTTCTGCAGGTTTCACCTGCTATTCACACACTATAATTTTAGGTGCTAGGAGAGAGCTCTGCTTGCTATCTCCTTCCTCTTTGTTGTAGTCTCTCTCTCTGTGCTCTACCCATGCGTGGACTTCAGTCTTGCTTCAGTTTCTTCCTGAATCCTAAAGACTCACTCCCCTCCTCCTCCTCCTTCTTCCTCTCCTCCTTATGTCCTTTAAATAGCTAAGTTTATATATTTAGTCAAATACTAATGATCTTTCATAGAAACAAATGACCAAATTTGAGTAGTAGAAAGATACTAGAACTTTGTATAAAATGTGATAAAAGATGTTGCAAAGTCTTTTACATGAATCAAAGTTATAACATTGGTAAATGATTACTTTTCTATATAAAGTTTTTGAAGACAATAATACAATTGTATTTTCTTCACTTTTTTCAACATTAGATGTTAAAAACATTTTTGTGCCTAAGAATCAAGGAAGTCGAAGTGAAAAAAGACACAGAGGACATTAGTAAGCCAAAAAAGTTCATGACTTTTAAGGAAAAGAGAAAATCTCTATCAAGAATGCAGCGAAAGGTTTGATTTATTTCTTTTTTTGTTCCACTTAAATATGCTGGGTTTTTTTTCCTACATTATAATCGTAGTCTAGGCAGAAGTAAGTCATAGTTAAAACGCAAGTATAAAACTTGAAATCTAGAAGACAGATGTGATAATTTGTATTCTATACTGTGCAGGAGGCTGAGGCAAGATCGCCTAAGTCCCAGGCCAGAGTGGAAAACATAGTGAAACTCTCTCTCAAAAAAACCTCAAAGACTCAATAAAACAAATTGTTTTTGTAATATGGTGTTTAGAAAATTTTCTTTTTCCCACTTAGCAAAGAAATGTTTTCTTAAATCAGTTTGTAATGATAAAGTCCTAATATTTCCTTCCAGCATTTAAGCAGTAGGAAAAAGTGGATATTAATATATTGTATATGTAATAATTCATATATATAATAATTGTGTATGTAACTTTGATAACTATTGACAAAGAGAATAATGGTGGAAAGGATTTTTGCCATGTGGGGTTTTGTTGTTTGGCTTTTTAGTCAATGTAGAATTATTGTGATACAAATTTTTTTTCTTAATGGAAAGGATACGTATATGTAAAGATAAGAGTAAAGTAAGTTTCTGTTAATTGATTTTTTGTTTTGTTTTTTGAGACAGGGTCTCAATTTGTAGTTCTGGCTGGTCCTGAGCTCACTATGTAGCTCAGGCAAGCCTCGAATTCAGTAATCCTCCTGCCTCTGCCTCTCAAGTGCTGGGATTATAGGTTTGAGCTACCAAGCCTGGGATTTGTAGTATGTGTTACTGATTGACAGTGGGCGTGAGTCACCACACCCAGTATTATTGTATGTGGTTACTGGGGATCCAACCAGGGACCTTGTGCTTACTAGGCAGGTGCTGGAACCATTGAGCTAAAACTCTGTCCCTTGAATAATATACATATATATATATTTTTTTTTAATTTCTATTTTTTGGTGGTACTGGGGAGCAAACTCAGGCCCTTGTGCTTCCAAGGTGGGTGCGGCACCACTTGAGCTAAATCCCCAGCCCTTGAATGATATTTTTTTATTGGTTAGAATTTATCTCTTGTTAATTCTGGGGTTGAAATTTCAGTCCATTCTTATTTTCTGAGACTTTGGAAACATTTTTGTGTGTGTGTGTGTATGTGTTTGGTTCTGGGAGTTCAATTTATGACCTTGCACTTGCAAGGCAGGTGGTGGGACCGCTGAGCCAAATTCCCAGCCTGGAAACTTTTTTTTTTTAAGAAATAGGGTTAATAATACCTTACAGAATCATTATGTATTTATATAAAGTGCTTGGTAGTTTATAGAATTGAATAAGCTTCATAAGCATTAGCTGTTATCACTATTAATATCATCACTTCTCAAATTTCTAAATTATTAGTGTTACGAAATTGATTAAAAAATTTGGGGGAGCCAGGCATGGTGGCTCACGCCTGTAATCCCAGCACTTGAGAGACAGAGACAGGAGGATTGCTGAGTTCAAGGCTTGCCTGGGCTACATAGTGAGCTCAGGGCCAGCCTGAACTACAAAGCGAGACCCTGTCTCAAAAAAAAAAAAAAAAATTGGGGGAACATCTATCTTCAAATCGGTCTAATGAATTATGAAAGCATGAAAGAAATACCAAAATAAAATTAATAATTAGAAACAATTGAAGATAAATAGCTTGGGATATTATAAATGCCTAAAAATAAGTTGAGTCCAGCACATGTATAAAGACCTAATAAAAAAAATGGCACCTCTTTATCAATTTCTGTTGAGGGAAGGAAACTTTCTCAGTGTGCTCTTCTATGCTGCAGACAGCTTAGTAACTGTTGTTTCCTGCTTTTCCAGCATTAGGAAATAGGAAAATGGTGGATGGATATATATACATATATATATGTATGTATATATGTATGTATGTATGTATATACATGTATATATATGTATGTATGTATATACTTATATATATATATAACTAATTGAGAAGAATTTTGATAATTGTTCACCATAGCCACACGTAGTTTGAAACATATTGTATCTGGATTATTCAACATTAGGAGTTACTTTGGGGCTCAGCACTTTTTAAAAGAATTTTTTAATTGAAATTAGAAAATGATGGCATATCTCATGTATGTACCATTGAGAATAAGCAGGAGATATAGAAGTAAAATATGTACATGTACCAGTTCCCCACAATGAATGTAATAATTTTATACTGCAAGCATGTATTCATAAAAATAAAAATAGCAAAAATAAATGAGCAGATGTTAATAGGTTTAATTTTTTTTTTCTCCTTGAAAAGAAAGAAACCATTGAGGAGAAAGTAGGAACCCCAATTGTGCTGTTTCCAAGATAGCACGTACTTTTTTTTTTTTTTTTTTTTTGAGACAGGGTCTCACTTTGTAGTTCAGGCTGGCCTGGAGCTCACTATGTAGCCCAGGCAAGCCTTGAACTCAGCAATCCTCCTGTCTCTGCCTTCTGAGTCCTGGGATTACAGGAGTGAGCCACCACACCTGGCACTGTGGTATGTGGTACTGATGGCTGGTGGGTGTGAGTCACCACACCCAGCATTGTATATGGTTACCAGGGATCGAACTCAGGATCTTGCACTTGTGAGGCTGGCACTGAGCTAAATTGCCAGCCCTTTTTTTTTTTTATTTTTGAGACAAAGTCTCGCTTTGTAGTTCAGGCTGACCCTGAGCTCGCTATGTAGCACAGGCAAGCCTCAAACTCACAGCAGTCTTGCCTCTGCTTCCCAAGTACTGGGATTACAGATGTGATCACTATCGCCAGCATTATGGTGTGTGGTACTAATTGTTGGTGGGTATGAGTCACCACACCCAGCACTGTGGTATATAGTAACCATAGATGGAACTCGGGACTTTGGATTTGCTAGGAAGATGGTGGAACCACTGAGCTAAATTCCTGGCCCCAGACACCCACTTTTATAAATTAGTGTTGCATGTCTTATCCGTGTTTTTTTATTTTTATTTTTACTTATATTTACATTAATATTCATAGACTGTAGTCTTATATATATTTTAATGTTGACATCCTCTCCATTTTTTTCATTTAGTGTATATACTCTTGTCTTTTCAGTGGAAGAAAGCAGAAGAAAAACTAGAGCGAGAACTTCGGGAGGCAGAAGCTTCAGAGAGTACTGAGAAAAAACTTAAACTGGTACGCAAGTTCACGTTCTGTTATGCTTTCAAAATGTTGTTAAATAATTTTAACAAATATTTCAGCTTGTGGTTATATAATTTTGACTTTTCTCATGAATCATAGGTGATTTTATGATATGCAAGATACTGATAAGATACTGATGTGTGATCTTGTTAGTTTTATATAATCACAAGATACCTATCTTTATTCCATTTAGTTAAAATTCTAAAGATTGAATTGTGGGGAAGGATGGGGAGGAAATAAGATTGTGTTTAAAGTCATAATTCAAGCCTGGAAAGTGTACCAGATTATCCTACAGTGATTTTGTCTGTTTCCTCTACCAGCACACGGAGACTTTGAATATTGTGTTCGTGACCTACTTTAGAATATTGAAGAAGGCTCAAAGGTCGCCTCTCCTGCCAGCAGTTTTAGAAGGTCTTGCCAAGTAAGGGCTGTGTAGGTTGAAACCTTTCAGATTTAAAAAAAAATAGATAAGATCAAAGTAATTTTGAATTTTAAACAGGGTTCACTAATTTTGTCCAGTGTCCTTAGTCCACATCCCTTTTTTATTACCAGTCTTTCCTTGAAACTATTTATAATGGGGGCTTTTTTCGATTTTCTCATCTCAAACTTTTCATTTAAAATACCTCTTTCACTTTTTGCTTCTTCTTAGTAAATTCTAGGTGTAAGATTCATTTCTCATTTCTGGTTCTGTTTGCATGATTTAGCCAGTTTGGGATGATCATGCACAAGTCTGGCTTGCTTTTTATTTCTCTGTTTCTGTCTAATTTGTTCCTGTTAAAACTGATGTTCTAGTCTCTTCTGTCAAAACTAATGACTTTGTTGGGGAACATGAGTTAATGATTATGAAGATAGCTTTTCACAATAAAATTTCAGGCAGTATCCTGTAGAACATTGCTGTCTAACAGAAATACAACATGAACTGCACATGGAGTTTAGCCACATTAAACAGTTAAAAAGAGACAGGTAAAATTAATTTTAGTGTATTTTACTGAATTTTATTTGCCTAACGTACTGTTTTGTTTTTTTGAGACAGGGTCTCGCTTTGTAGTTCAGGCTGGCCCTGAGCTCACTGTGTAGCCCAGGGAAGCCTCAAACTCAGCAATCCTCTTGCCTCTGTCTTCCAAGTGCTGGGATTACAGGCATGAGCCACCTCGCTTGGCAATGTGATATGTGGTACTGATTGCTGGTACCATGAGTAACCATGATTGGTATTGTTGTATGTGGTTACTAGGATCGAACCAGGGATTTTGTGCTTGCCAGGCAGGCGCCAGAACCACTGAGCTAAATTTCTGGCCCCGTAACATACTGTTTTAAAATACAATCAGTATGGGCTGGGGACTTAGCTCAGTGGTTCCAGCATCTGCCTTGTAAGTGCAAGGTCTGGAGTTTGATCCTGGTAACCACATACAATAATACCAGAGGTGGTGACTCATGCCCGAAAGCAATCAGTAGTACCACCTATCACATTGCCAGGCATGGTGGCTCGTGCCTGTAATTCTAGCACTCGGGAGGCAGAGGCAGGAGATTGTTGTGAGTTTGAGGCTTGTCTAGGCTACATAGTGAGCTCAGGGTCAACCTGAACTACAAAGTGAGACCCTGTCTCAAAAAAAAAAAAAAAAATCGGTAATGAGTGTTACTGAGATGCTTGGCATTTGTTTTTTTAAAGCATGTTTGGACACTGGTGTATTTCAACTGGACTACCATTGTGGGCAAGTACAGCCTTAGAAATAGAGTTAGAAGAGTGCCGGGCGTGGTGGCTCACGCCTGTAATCCCAGCACTCAGGAGGCAGAGACAGGAGGATTGCTGAGTTTGAGGCATGCCTGAGCTACGTAGTGAGCTCAGGGCCAGCCTGAACTACAAAGCAAGACCCTGTCTCA
Source organism: Thryonomys swinderianus (assembly GCA_004025085.1). Classification (NCBI taxonomy): domain Eukaryota; kingdom Metazoa; phylum Chordata; class Mammalia; order Rodentia; family Thryonomyidae; genus Thryonomys; species Thryonomys swinderianus. The sequence continues at coordinate 53,002 of PVIC010005854.1, forward strand.
AAAAAAAGAGTCAGAAGTAGGATGAATGGCTAGAAGATATAGAATAGGCAAAACATTATTTCTGATGATTGGAGCTGTGTGACAATGGAATGGATATCTTTTTAAGGTTGCAATTGAAAACTTTCAAAGAAAGATTGATTAAAGAAGGGATTATTCCTATGTTACATAAAACCTGCTGTTTGTTTTTTCCATAGCCAATTCCTTAAAAGGTTTCTGGGTTTTTTTTTGGTACTGGGGATCAAACTCGGGCCTTTGTGCTTCCAAAGTAGATGTGGTGTCACTTGAGCTAAATTCCCGGCCCTTATTTAAAAGTTTTTAAAAGGTACATGCTCACTTAAATAATAATGAAAAAGAATATAAAATTTAAAATAAATTATACCTCCTATAAATGTGCATTGTCTGTCTTAGCAGCTTTTTGTTTCTTCTTTTTTCTTCCTCTTCTTCCTCTTCCTTCTTTTCTTCTTTTTCTTCTTCTCCTCCTTCTTCTTCCTCCTCCTCCTCCTTTCTTCTTCTTCGTCCTTTTTTGTTTAAGTTTTTCAAGATAATCTTTCACTATGTAGCCCATGCAAGCCTCAAACTCAGCAATCCTCCTGCCTTTGCCTCCCTAGTGCTGGGATTCCAGGCATGAGCTACCACTCAGAGCATTGTGATTTCTGGTGCTGGGCAAACTCAGGACCTTGCACTTGCCAGGCAAACGCAAGAACCACTGAGCTAAATCCCTGGCCCCAGCTTTTGTTTCTTAACATAAATGGAACCATTCTATATCTTGTAACTTGCCTTTTTAGGTAAACAGTTACTGTAACTATCTTTCTATGTTAGCCATATAGTTTACTTGTTTTTTTAAATTCATAACCCTCTGTTTTGTGAATACAAAAACCTACTTGGCCAAACCCTGTATTGGATGCTTAAATAGGAGGATAAAGGTTACAGTAAAGGTACTGTTGTATTCAGTCGATTAATTGTTCAGTACCAGAGATTAAAACTAGAGGTGAATGCTGGGCGTGGTGGCTCACGCCTGTAATCCCAGCACTCGGGAGGCAGAGACAGGAGTATTGCTGAGTTCGAGGCTTGCCTGGGCTACATAGTGAGCTCAGAGCTAGCCTGAACTACAAAGCGAGACCCTGTCTCAAAAAAAAAAAAAAAAAATTAGAGGTTGAAACTGAGCCACATCCCCAACCCTGTCTTGTCTTGTCTTTTTCTTCTTGTCCTTTTTGTTCTTCTTCTTGTTCCTCTTCTTCTTCTTCCTCTTCGTCTTCCTTCTCTTCTCTTTTTTCCTTCTTCTGTTCTCCTCCTCTCCCCTCCCCTCCCCTTGCCCCTCCCTTCCTTTCCCTCCCTTCCCTTCCCCTTCCCTCCCCTCCCCTCCCCTCTGTTCTCTTTTATTTTTTTGAGACAGAGTCTCGCTTTATAGTTCAGGCTGGCCTTGAGCTCACTATGTAACCCAGGCAAACCCTGAACTCACAGCAATCCTCCACCTCTAACTCCCACATGCTGGGATTACAGGCCTGAGCCACCATTTTTGGCAGCCATACCCTATAATACATTATAGTTAGAAATGCTAATTGATATACTGTATATTTGCATTTATGTGCATGTATACACAGATCTAAAGGTATTCTTATTTTAAATTCTGATAAACCCAAGTTGCTTCTCAAAATATTGGTACCAATATGTATGGAATAAGTCACTCCTATGGCTGTCATTTCTGCTGTTTTTCTTTGTTGAAGATTTATATGGCATCAAAACTCTTACTGTGATATACTTTGATACCTAATATTTTACAGTGGACAGAGCAATCTCAGTAGATCATATGATTGTTTAATTCTACTGATGTCCTCAGTTCTTTGAAGCAATACATAGTGGTTCAGGACAATCAGGTGACTTACCTAGTTTTCAATAGATAATCAGTAGCACAGCCTGAACTGGATAACCAGGTCCAGTGTTCACCATTTTATCTTTAAGGCTACTAAAGGATCCATATTCTCCATTATTGGTGTTTGAGATTGAACAGGGGGCCTTGTGAATGCTAAACACATGCTCTAGTCCAGAGCTGTAACTTCAGTTCTGAGTGTATATTCTTACCGCAGATTCTTCTCTTTCTCTTCCCAGTGTTTGTCTTGAAGCTGACTTTGCTACCTGCTTTATGACTTAGAATACTATTAAACCTAACAAACTTTCCTCAGGATGTTTGTTTTTAAGAACCTCTTAGGACATAAATATTTTTAAAATAAATTTATTTTGTGCCTCGTACATACTGAGTATAATATTCAAGTATGTGAATTGTTGGAAAAGCCAGTGTAAATTAATGAACCTGTCAGTAATCACCATTATTTCCATCATAGCTAACATTTGAAATAAGATTTTTTTTAAATAGTGAAAAATACAGATTTAAAGTCAAGTTTCACTTTTATCTAATTTCTGCTTTTAACTAAGTTATGTTTGGTTCTAGGTTTGCTCACCTTATAAATGTGGAATTTTTCGATGATTTATTAGTAGTTCTCCATACTCTCATTGAATCTGGTGTAAGTATTATTGTATTAATGAATTATGTTTTAAAGATATAAATGGTAATTACCATTCTTTTTCCTTTTTTATTTTTTTGTGGTACTAGGATTAAACCCAGAACCTTGCGTACTATGCAAGCTCCTTCACTAGTGAACTTCATTCCTAGCCCTAATTATCATTTGTAATATCTTCTTTTTAAGAGCCTAAGCTATCAAGAAAGTCTTCACTGTATCCAGACTGCTTTTCATGTTCTTTCAGGGCAAGGTAAGATATTTTCTTACCTTTGCTTTATCTTTATCTTTGGAAGCTGTAACTTTCCTAATTTGTGTTTGTTATCATTTCAAAGGTGATGTTTTAAATATTGATCCAATGAAATTCTATACACATCTCTACAAAATACTGTTCAAATTGCATGCAGGTATGTATGCTCATTTAATTTTATTGGTACATGTTTGTAGTCCATAATAATTACATTCCTTATAAGGAGTTGGTGCATGTACACAATACACCTTAATTTTTTTTCCACAAAGATTGGAAAGTATCATTATAATATGGCATCAAATTAAATATCTTGTCAAAATTGATATATCAAACAAATTCTCAATGAATATGATCATAATGTATTCCTAAAATATACCAATAAACTCAATAAAGGGGAAAAAGTTTTTTTTTTTTTTTTTTTGCTTTTTGAGACAGGGTCTCGCTTTGTAGTTCAGGCTGGCCCTGAGCTCACTATGGTGCCCAGGCAAGTCGCCGCAAACTCAGCAATCCTCTTGTCTCTGCCTCCCGAGTGCTGGGATTACAGGCGTGAGCCACCACGTCCGGCATTGTGGTA
>PVIC010005855.1:0-19871 GCA_004025085.1 Thryonomys swinderianus
TTTTTTAATTGAATTCTTTATTGGTACATTTTTATATACAGCTCCCAATCACACTCAACATTGGGGATTTTGTGCCAGTATATGACAGAAGTTAATTCTCATTTTTACACACCTACAACCCCCCACCCCTTAAATACATGCTATTTCTTTTTCTTTCCAAATCATATTTATTCTTTCTCCTCATTATGTTCCCCCACCACGTTCCCTTCAAATATTTCCTATTTTATAAAATCTATCATACATTGTAAAACTCATTTACATCTGAAGGCTCTCATACCAGAGAAAAGATATGGTATTTACATATTTTTGATCTATTTATTTCACTTATTAGTGTGTTCTCTCCCGGTAATTTTTAGTAAGGTAGCTTTGTGTTGACCATGCCCTGGATGTACGTTGTATTACATTATGTGTAAACAAAACCTCCTAAGACCATAATGTAAAAAAGACTAACGTTTAAAATTTTATGCCAAGTTGTTAGGCTTAAACTAGAGCTTTGACTCTTTAATAATAGACCCCTTCTTCTCGTTTAAGCCTCTGTGTGTACATTTCAGTGTTTTCCCTTTGTCTCTGTATTCTCTATGAGAATTTCTGATCTTTTATCTTTCTGCTTTGCTTTCTGTCTTTTCCATTTTCTGTCTCTTACCTTCCTATCTCTTCCTTTCTCTGTCTCTTACCTTTTTTGTCCTTTTTGTTTCTTCTTTCCTTCTTTCTTTTTCTCTTCTTCCTCTATTTTTCCTTTCTTAAGTGCTGATAGTAAAGATTAAAATATTCCTTTAATTTTGTGTGTATTAGTATCTTAAATGTTTTGTTATAAATTGTAGCATTTTATAATACTTGTGAAATAAGAATTTCTATACTCTGCCCTTAATTTTGATTTTTTCATTTTTTGAAAAGTGAGTTAGTTTTAAAAATTAGGTATATAGTTAACTCCGTATGGACTGTGGTTTCTGGATCCATGATTTCAGCCACTCATGGATTGAAGACGTACAGATTTTTTCTTGTCCTTATTCCTTAAATAACAAATATTGTTGCAGCATTTACATTGTATTAGGTGTAAGTAATCTAGAGATGAGGGAGAATGTGAATAGGTTATGTGCAAATGTTATACAGTTTTCCATAAAGGACATAAACATCCTTACATGCTATGTAATTGTACATAAGGGAAATGAACATTCTAAGATTTTAGCAATGGGGCTGTAACTTAGAGCCAATCCCCAGGCATACTGAAGGATGGCTACAGTTAAAATGTATGACTTATTACTTACAGAGTTACTGGTTTATTGGAAAAACATTTACCAAACCTTATGCAAGCTTTGAAAGTTCTTGTAGGTTCATATATATAATCATATATATTATAAAATGCATATAGTGATATATAATATATAAATATATACAGAACAAATTTAAACATCATATATTTTGTATCACATATAAAATAAATCATCTGTAGAATGTAAGCATTATATATGTGTGTGTGAGTGTGTGTGTGTTTGTACTGGTGGTAAAAAGAAAATGTATCCATTTAATATTTCTCATATCCAAAAGAATCCTTCTTAAAGGTGATTGCTCCATTTTCTCCTTTATCCCACTCTAATGTGGTTAAAGAAATACAGAAGTTACTTAGAAGACAGTCTTGTCTGGGCCAGAGGGTTAGCTCAGTGGTTCCAGCGCCTGCCTGGTAAGCGCAAGGTCCTGAGTTCGATCCCCGGTATCCACATATAATGCTGGCCGTGGAGACACGCCCACCAACAATCAACGCCGCATACTACAATGCCGGACGAGGTGGCTCACGCCTGTCATCCCAGCACTCAGGAGGCAGAGACAGGAGGATTGCTGAGTTCGAGGCTTGCCTGGGCACCATAGTGAGCTCAGGGCCAGCCTGAACTACAAAGCAAGACCCTGTCTCAAAAAGCAAAAAAAAAAAAAAAAAGAAGAGAGTCTTGTCACATTTATTTGTCTGACAGAATATTTAGATTTTGAGTCTGGTTGATTAGAGAATTTGTTCAAGAATGATTAAATAAAATGGAATCATTCTATGACCTGAGATCTCCGTTCACATTATTGAATTAAACATAATTAATATACTTTGGAGAAGAGAAGGAACACTATTTCAGAGCTGATTGCCTTCAAGGATGTAATGAACTATTGAAATAAATTTGAATTGTTCTATCAAACAGGTTCAGGTCAAGGATCCACTTGGCCAGTTGGTAAAAGGGATCCCAGTCACCCTGAGTGCACAAACAGTCGATGTAAACCAAGTGACAGCGGACTTGGAACCAAGAAAAAGTGTAACAAATCTCAGTGATGGAGTGGCTTCGTTTTTTGTTTATCTCCCATCTGGAGTGACAGCGCTGGAATTTTCAGTGAGCTAAATTCTCCTGTGGTAGTTCTAAGATAATGTGTGTGTGTGTGTGTGTGTGTGTGTTTGAAATATTGGCAGTACTGGGGATTGAAACCAGGCCCTTTGCATTGAGCTACATCCTTAGCCCCCTTTTAAAAAAATTTGAGACAGAATCTGGCTAATCGTCTAAGTGGGACTCAAACTTGTACTCTTTCTGCACCAGCCCCAGAGTCCTGAGATCACCAGTGTGCACCACCATGCTCATGATATATACTTCGTGACTGAGTAGATCGCATAGTGTGCAGAGTGGATGTGGCAGATTTATATAGGAGTCCAGTGAACCGTTCCACAATGTGCACTGAGGCAAATGACAATCTGCTAACCTGTCGAATGGCCCTAAAGAAAGACGAATCCATCCATTCTTGTTTGAGAATTAACTATGTGTTTTCTCTTACACTAATAAGACTATATTAGAATCTGGAAGGTTCAGCATACTGATCCGTATAGCAGTGAACATCAGTTGTGGAAAAATACGCCCCCACACTTTTTATTTTCTATTCAGGACCCTTAGAGGGTCAAATGTGGAAGCTTTCCTTCCTTAAAGGAGAATACTTACTTATCTGCTCACCCAGCACATAGCTCCCAATCTCAAATAAGATACAAGTAAACTGACAATGCAGGTCCATGACAGCACCAGGTGTAGGCTCACTGTCACCTACTGAGCACTTACTAAGCACTCCAACATTATGCCAAGAGGTTTGTGAAGAACATATTTGATCAAGACTATGAGCTATAAAACTAACTTGGTCATTTTGTGGCTGAGGAAAGTGAGGCTTCTAACCTCCCTTTGACGAATTAACTTACCCAGAATTAATAAGGAGTGGCATCAGAATGCAAAACAATGCACCTTCCACATTGGACCCTGAGTTGTTAACCTTTCTGCTAACTGGAAGCAGACATCCCCCCCGTTACAGGAGCTGCCCTGCTCTGCACTGATAAGCACTCCTCTTGTCATCACTTCACAGGAAAGCCGATCTCTGTGACGTTCATTCCTAACTCCTTCCGCTTCAAGAATTAGAGCTACCTCCTTGCCTCTTCCTTTCTCCCGCGTCTATTCCTGTAGAAAGAGAACTCCCGGCTAACCCCATTTAGGAAGAGTCAGCATTTGTTTCTGGAGCATTTTTCTCTCTTCATTTCATCAGACTTCTTGACCATATCCCCTAATTCCATCATTATGTTCTAGTCTTTGTAAAGTCACTTGATACTACAGCTGTCAAAACTAGAGCCAAGGGCTGGAGATTTAGCTCAGTGGTTCCAGCGCCTGCCTAGCAAGTGCAAGGTCCCTGGTTTGATCCTGGTAACCACATACAATGATATGATATTGAGCGTGGTGACTCACGCCCACTAGCAATCAGTACCATGTACCACAAATGCCCGGCCTAGTGGCTCATGCCTGTAATCCCAGCACTTGGAGGCAGAGGCAGGAGGATTGCTGAGTTCGAGGCTTGCCTGGGCTACATAGTGAGCTCAGGGCTAGACTGAACTACAAAGCAAGACCTATCTCAAAAAAAAAACAAAAAATAAAAAACTACAGTCAAAACAGAGGGTTGTCTTTTGTTGCTGTCTTCAGCATTTAATAATTGTGGTATTTAGAATGCAAAGATGTAAAGGCTATTTTTATAAAAAGCATTACTCATAATCTATGTGTGTTTTTGAAATTTTCTTTTTCAGGTCAAAACCAATGCTCCAGACCTTCCCGAAGCAAACCAAGCTGGCAAACATTACCGAGCAATCGCGTTCTCGTCTCCCAGCCGAAGCTACCTTTCTATCGACTGGGCCGCAAACTGTGAAGCTTTGCTTGTGGGAGAACATCTGAGTATCGTTTTCTCTGCCCAGAGTCCATATATTCACAAAGTAACACATTATAATTACCTCGTAAGTCTAGTAATGATACATTTATGTTCCCCCCTCCCCCACCCGGAATATCTTCCCTTTGCTTACACAGAAACATTGACACACTTTCCTTATATTTGTTACTACATCGCGCCTTCAGGGAAATCATTTCATGTGCATCTCAGCTTTTCAAAAAATGATTTTTATGGCCATTTTACAAATGAAGAAAATGAGCGACAGAGAAGTGGTAAGATTCATCCAGTTCAAAAGATTTTTTAAAAATATGAACTGAAGACCATTAATTCCTGGCTTGATAACTCTTGTAACATCAAAAACAAACCAACACACCCCGATGATCATACCACCGCTGCTGTATTTCACAGCCAAAGGTTTTATATACCTGCACCTAGTTCAAACATGTAGATTTCTTCAGCCTAAAGGTGCTTGGGGAGGCAGGCAAATCCTGCTCTGAAGATTTGTCACATCGCCCCTGCTTTCATTGTTAGGCAGCAACATCCTTATTATATCACTGAATTGAAAGAGGTCAATCAAACCTATTTGTAAAACCCATGAAAGAATGAAAAAATTGTTCAGAGCTTCCTGACAGTAGCTGAAAAGTGAAATGTATTATTCCAATGCTCCGGTCAAATAGAGGGTAATGGTTTTTTTCAACACTTTTGAAGAAGAAAATGAGCATTATAGGAAAATATTGACTGATGAGAAAAATATTTAGACACTGCGTTTACAGTAACAACACCATGCTTGCAGCCTTGCTTGCTAAGAACCACGTAAGAGACCTTCGAAGATATTTTGGCTTCGTGTGATTTCTTTTTTAACCTTAAGCCTCAATTTAGAATCTAATCCATGGTTAAAACTTAACACCGATGCAAGATGCACTCCACCTACTCATTTATTCTTTGTAATCAGCAAAACAGGAGACTTCAGTGATGGCATGTGATTTGAAACGCATATAAGTACAAATTTTAGCTCTACAATCTCCTAGGTATGTGATTTTGAACTACAATCAGTATGAAGTTTAGTTAGTTTCTGAGCCTGTTTCTTTAATGGAGGTAATATTCCCATCCCACTGGCGTACTGTGAGAATTAAAGGAATCAGTTAAAAATTAAAATTCCTGGCACACAGTAGAATATATGTACATGGTATTTTATTTGTCTTTAATGTCGTTTTTTGCTCTAGCTCTAAGCCCCGTCCTGAACCACGGTTTTGTTCACATCCTTGTTACTTCAACTATTTACTTTTAGATTTTATCCAAGGGCAAAATCATACGATTTGGCACAAAGGTGAAAACTCCAGGTTCATCTCACGAGAGAATAGACATTCAAGTGACACAGAATATGGTTCCTTCAGCCCGAATCCTGGTCTATTACGGCATCACGGGAGAGCAGACTGCAGAGATAGTATCTGATTCTGTTGTGTTAAATATTGAAGTAAAGCGCAGGACCCAGATGCAGGTGAGACACAAATTATATGTCACCACAGTTTCCTTCCAAAGGAAGGAAGCTTTCAGAGCATCCGCCTCGGGACAGTTTTTTTGTTTGTTTGTTTGTTGAGACAGGGTCTTTGCTTTGTAGTTCAGGCTGGCCCTGAGCTCATTATGTAGCCCAGGCAAGCCTCGAATTTAGCAGTCCTCCTGCCTCTGCCTCCAGAGTGCTGGGATTACAAACTTGAGCCACCATGCCCAGCACTGTGGTACATGGTACTGATTGCCGGTGGGCATAAGTCACACGCCCAGCATTGTATGTGGTTACCGGGGATCAAATTCAGGACCTTGCACTTAAGCTTGCCCTTGGGAGGCAGGCGCCAGAACCACTGAGCTAAATCTCTGGCCCATGGACAGTTTTGTCTCGTACAAGTGATCTTGTCTTTTCCAAATGCCCTTTAAGGTGCATGTGTGGCCAGATGCCGATGCACACTGCATTCTCCGGTTGTCTCTGTATATGCCTCTCTGTTGCTCTGTTGTTACCATTGGTTTATGGTGCTAGAGATTGAGCCCAGGGACTTGCACGTGTTAGGTGAGTGCTTTTCCGCTGAGCTACACGCCCAGCCCAAACTGTGTCTTAATGTAGCTACTCAGACTCATAGGTGGCACTAACTGCTGTGGACAGGACAGCTAAGAACAGGAAAACAAGAGTCAGAAGGCCCCTGCAGGGAGTTGAATCACGCTATTCTGTAGTTATGAAGGGATGGATGACCCGGGCAGCGCTCCCTAGAGTGTGACTGCCAGGTCAGCAAGTGAGCAAAAGATGAAGGGAACTATGCTTGCTTACATTTCACCACAAAGTAGTGAAGGGACTGAGTGCAGTGGCTTTAGGAAAGTAAGTTGTCTTGTGTTAGTGCCCAGAACACACGTCAACCTTTCTGGTTTTTCAAAATGTAGATTTAAGTGCTTTGACAACGTATGGCTGTGGTAACACATTAAAGAGGTAATTTACTATCAGGACAGTTTGAGGATTTGGGGTGAGGGGGTGGTGACAGTAATAGAAGCAGCACAAAAAAGGACTGCATAGGATATTTAGGGATTTGTTTGAACTCTCCTTAAAATCTGTGGTACAGAAACATTTCAGAAGTACTTAATTCTCTATGTTCCCACTTTATTTTCACTGTGTTAAGCTTTTATTTTCTAGGCTGAGGTTCTTTTCTTAAATAAATTTTATTTTATTTTATCTCATTCCCCCCTTCAATTGAGTTCCTTTGAAAAAGGAAGAATTAATTTAGAAATTGTGAATTGGCATATGATTTGATAAGGGTAAGGGTATTGTTCAGTGGTACAGTAATGGCATAAGACCTAGGTTCCATCCCTAGCACCACTAAAAAGAAAATGAAAAACAAAAAGTCATTAGGAAGGAGATTTAGGATCAAAATTAAAACTCACATCAGCCTGGTTTACAAGTACTCACCAATTCAGAACCTGCAACCCTTCTTTAAAAGCACAAGAGGTTGTGTTTTTATTTTTTCTTAGCAACATAGAAATTAGCAACTTTATTCATTCATCCATTCATTTATTTTAGACATTATCTTGACTGTAGCACATATTTTACATGCAAAAAGTACGAGTCACTTTTCCCAAATTTCCTCACAAAAGCCATTTGCTTAAAACTCAGTTCTTGATTTAATTTTGACTAAGTAAATATTTATAAGTACAAAAGGACAACCTGAGAACCTTGGTCTTTGATTAGTTGACAAAGGAATGTCCTTTGTATGCCAGAGGTTTGTTATAACTGTATAACTTTTAGTTCTTTGGAGTAATGACTTACGTATCTGAATGGTTCAACATGTTACCTTTCTGGACAGGTGTTTCAAGCTTTAGAGAAGAGTGAGCCAGGCTGTGCGCCAGGTGGTGGGCAGAACAACGCAGATGTATTCTGTCGAGCTGGACTTATCTTCCTCACCAATGCAAATCAAGATGAGTCCCAAGAAAATGGTAAAAGATTTGGCATTTTTATTACGCAAATTTACATTGACAATTTGTTTGTCAGACCCTGTTTTTGTTGTCCCTCTTCCAGAATATTCTCTATACTGACCTTAGAATTCCATGGCGTCACAGCTCCTTGGTACAGTGTTACATTTGCCTTTAGGATAAAGGACGAATTCTTCAGTGTAGTATTCACAGCCTTCCAGCATCTTCTTCTTGACTCTCCAGTCATTCCTCCTTCTGCTCCTCTTTAACTTGTGTTTATTCTATATAGACCCAGGTGTAGTTCTTGAATGGTACTGTCGTCCTTTACACCTCTGGGCCTTTGCTCATGGTTACTGCTTCCTGTTTTGTTATTCTAGAGGAGGAAGGATAAGAATTATCTCTTTGAAAAGAAAAAAAGAAGAAATAAAAAAGAATCATCCCACTATTTGGGATCTTCTTCTATAGGGAGAATACTGTAGGGAGTAGATCTATTTATAAGTAAAATAATAACAGTTCATTTTTGTACATCCTTACACTTAATTTTATATCTTATTTTACCCTCAGCACAGTGAGTTCTTCAAGGGCTGAGATTAAATTTTAGTCATTTTCTTTCTTTTTTTAGTGTAGTTTTATTTTTATTGGTTCATTGTATATATACATCATGATCATACTCAATATTGGGAATTTGTACCAGTACATGGAACAATTTAATTCTCATTTTTTCTTATTCCCCTACTCACCCCACAATCCCCCACTTTTCTTTTTTTTTTTGAGACAGGGTCTTTAGAGTTCAGGTTGGCCTTGAGCTTACTATGTAGCCCAGGCAAGCCTTGCCTCACAGCAGTCCTCCTGCCTCTGCCTCCTGAGTGCGGGGATTACAGGTGTGAGCCACCACGCTCTGCATTGTGGTATATGGTACTGATTGCTGGTGGGTGTGAGTCACCATGCCTGGTACTGTTGTATATGGTTATTGGGGATTGAACCAGGGACCTTGGGTTTGCAAGGCAGACTCTGGAACCACTGAGCTAAATCCCCAGCCCTTGTCACCTTCTTTCTATGCTTTTTAAATTGTTCATAGTTATACTTGACTCTGTGGTATTAATGCTTATGTGTGTAATACTATACCTCAGATAGCAAAGAAGAAAACTAGATTAACAGAAATTTTGCTCATACAGTGCTCAGTCACTGTAACTCATAGGATCAAAAAGATTCAGGATTCAAAGCCACACTCAGATAAGATAAAACAAATCAAATTCAATTTGCCAGACAACAATTTCTACTGTGATAAGTCACATTAAGATGTGTGTGGATAATGCTTAATCTAAAGAAGGCTTTCAATGTGGCTTTGTTCATTGAATGACTCATTAATGTTTTAAATACTTGTTTCATGGGACCATTGTTTGGATTCTTATTTTATTCCTCAGGTGAACCTTGTAAAGAAATTCTCAGGCGAAAAAGAAATCTGAAAGAGACAGTAGAAAAACAAGGTACTCTAAAGGTTTCATTTGATTGTTAAAATGTTATGAGCATAGTATTCAAAAGCTGTAGAAAATTAAACATTATATACTTTTCCCTATTTCAAAAGGAATAGGTAGAAATAAAGACATGTGCGTAGCTCTAGCTCAGCTCCCTTGGGAAGATTAAACCAAATAAACCCAGTAGTTCACTCCCCATAGACTTAATCTGAGGTAAACAGGACTTTACAATCTTGAGTAGAAAAAACAGATTTCTGGGAGTGAGTGGTCTGAGTTCAGCCAATAAACAGGCTTATGTAAAATTATTCTATTTACATAAGAATTATAACTCTGACCTTCTTTGTTCTAAGGATATGAAAAGAGAGGTCAATCTGACCACTTATAATGTCAGGTAATACCACTAGTAGTACCAACTATGTGGTATCATCATACAAACTATGTCAAGTAAGATCCATCCAAAAAAGTAGGATTTTGGCACAGAGGAAGAGATTCCCGTATAGTAATGACAGGTATTCTCAAATATCTAAAGGCTTCCTGGATATTTAACGTCTTTTTCTCAAAGTGTGCTGAACTCAAAGTGCAGGGTCGCCAGTTACTATTTAGCTCCGAATGAGCAGCCTTTTCGCATTTCATGTGAACTGGAAGGGACTCCCTGCTGAGTTCACCTCCCTGTTACTTGAGCAGGTCCGAGGAGAAGCTGCTCAGTCAGCTGGCTATGGCTGCTGGAGGTGTGGATATCTTTTGTCAGTAGAAGCCAAGTATTCTTGAGGATTCCGTCTAAGCCTGACATGCTAGGATTCCATGCATAATCAAGGCACTGACTTATATTATTACCATTCAGCTGCAAAATACAAACATCGAGTGCTCAAGAAATGCTGTTTTGATGGAGCCCGTCATAATGACATTGAAAGCTGTGAGCAGCGAGGTGCACGGATTACCATAGGTCCACGCTGTGTCCAGGCTTTCAAGGAATGCTGTGTCCTCACCCAAGACATTCGTGGGAAACACATACACCTGGGAATGCACCATATGTTACAGAGTTGGTATCACAATTCTGCCCCTAAGAAGAGTTTTGTGTGATTTTATGCTATGAAAAAGGGCAGTTTGGGGCCGGAGGGTTAGCTCAGTGGTTTCGGCACCTGCCTCACAAGCGCAAGCTCCTGAGTTCGATCCCTGGTAACCACATATAATGCTGGGCATGGAGACACGCCCACCAACAATCAACACTGCATACCACAATGCCGGACGTGGTGGCTCACGCCTATAATCCCAGCACTCGGGAGGCAGAGACAGGAGGATTGCTGAGTTTGCGGCGGCTTGCCTGGGCACCATAGTGAGCTCAGGGCCAGCCTGAACTACAAAGCGAGACCCTGTCTCCAAAAAGAAAAAAAAAAAAAAAAAAAGGGCAGTTTCCCTGCTCTAGTTAAAACTGAAATTAGTAAGATAATTTGTAAATGTCCATAAGAAAAATCTGTTATTCTTGGGGATTTGAAAAGATATAATACAGAGCAGAATAGACAAGTCTGGAGTATGACCCAGTGTAACTGAAAATAAACTCATTCTATAAACTAAATGGTTATATTCTCTGAACCTCCAGTTTGGCTTGCATGTGATGTCTCCAATATGCCTTTAAGTTCTAACACTCTAGGATCCTGTGATATGACAACCATGGAAAATTCTGGTTAGACACACCCAAATGAATATAGCAATGACTAAATCTAGTAGAGCATAAAGTTCTTATTTTGACAATTTAAGCCTTATTTTACTTTTAGCTATGATACACATCTCAGAATTTATAGAATTACCATCAATATACTCTTCAAACTTTCTTATTTATATACCATCTTTAGGGAAAAAGAAAACCCAAAATAGATAACTAGATAAAAAAAAGTAGATAAAAAACTAGATAAAAAACTCAATTATAGTGTAAAGGATATGTAGAGATACCCACATTTTTGAGGCAGTGTTCTTAGGTTTGTTTATTCATAGAGGGATTTTTTTTTTTTTGAGACAGGGTCTCACTTTGTAGTTCAGGCTGGCCCTGAGCTCACTATGGAGCCCAGGCAAGCCTCGAACTCAGCAATCCTCCTGTCTCTGCCTCCCAGAGTGCTGGGATGACAGGCGTGAGCCACCACGCCCAGCTCATAGAGGAATTTTGAAAGTTTGAGAAACACTACGAACAGCTCATACTGATAAACCTTTTCTACCAAGTGGAAGTACATCAGTCTTAATGATGATGCCAATGTCAAATAGGAGCAGGAACAAGAACATCATATGAAATTAAAGATAATAAATATTTCCTGGATGGTTTTTCTGATACTCAGCTGGCACTGAGTACTACCTAGGGATCAACTACTAAGAACCAAGTACTTTGGGAATATTTGTGGCAAATTCTAGATTCATGGCAACCTCTTCCCTTTACCCTGTAAGCTTCAAAAGCACCAAGGTGAATATCTACAACATGGCTCCTGGCTGTCCTGGTGACACAATAAGAAAGTCATTGCAATAGATCATTATATCTTTATGAAGATGAGATTAAAAAGTATTGTTAATAATATATCATTAAATAAATACTGCTTTTTAGTATTCACCTTCACAGATGAAGGTTCCTAAGGAGCCTAGAATTAGACCACCTAGTGTTTGAAAAATTTTTAAATATTTTCACATCTGTTGTTTCATCTGAATTCTGTAAAACTGCTGCTATAATGAAAACTGTACAGAAATTATTTATTCCAAATTTAATAGGGAGTTTTAGAGTGATTAAGTGATGGTCACAGAAGGCACACCAAGGTCCATATTAAAGTTATGCCTTTTGCCGTCTATTCTATGACTCTTGTTACTTACAGTATAGTTTTTCTAATTTTAATCAGTAGTTAGTTAGTGAGTTAGTTAGTTAGTTTTTTGAAACACAGTCTCACTTGGTAGCCCAGGCTAGCCTTGAACTTGCAGCAGTCCTCCTGCCTCTGCTTCCTGAGTACTGGGATTACAGGCATAAGCTACCACACCCAGCCTTAATCAAAATTTAAATGAATTCATGCTTATTGAACAGATAATTATAAATACTGGAAAAATTACAGATTGCATTCCACAGAAAAATATTCATCCTCATCCAGTTATGTGAATTGTAGTAACAAAGTTGCTATACTACAAAAAGGTATTGATCAATTTTCTTTAATACCTAACACCATAATCAAGATAAATTCATAAATCTGAATCTTTTACATAAGGTAATATTGTAGGAAAGAGAACTCTAACCATTCAGTGATCTGGATTCTAGTACAAGCCATGGCCTTGGATAAGAGACTTAATTAAGCTCTCTGAAACTACTTTTAAAAGTAGGAACTTTACTTGTATTATTATAAAAATAATCCTTCCAATGCCTTCTTAATAACATGGCCATGAGATGCAAATGAAATGTGAAGATGCTAAGAGACCATCTCTTAGCTATTATGGAACCTACGTGAAATAAGAACTCCAGAGATTCCTAGGTTATATCAGAATTTGGCATTTGGTCAATGAACAAATAACTTTAAAAGAAGAAATTCCAGCACCAGGAATTTAGCTCAGTGGCACTGTGCCTGCCTCACATGCACAAGGTCCTGAGTTTGATTCTTGGTATTAAAAATATTTTCATCTTTAAAAAATCCTTTGACTTATAATTTTTTTCAATAAATCTAAACTTTTAAAAAATTGTTACTTTGAAAAAATTACTGATGAAATATTATTGTCTTTCAGACTGAGGACTCACGAAGATTTCACTATTTTCCTAACTGGAATATGTGCACTTTCATCTCCCACAAGATGTGACCTTTTGCAGATTACGCATATTTTTCTATGCCTTCAAATTTGTTGGAAAATAAAATCAAGCTTGGTTAAGTATAATGATACCTTCTTTCTTTGCCTAATTAAAATCAACTATCTTCATAAATGAAAACAAAATGGCTAAAACCTTTTTACCCAAACAGTTCAACTGCCAACTCTATAGCTAGGCCCAATAATCCATTTACTATCAGGCTTCAGGATTCTGTAACCTATAAAAGAAGAGCATGTTCACGCCAATTTTCACTGACTGTAGTAGTGGACGGCCATGGAAGAACTGGGCACTCAACAGTACATACTGCCATCTGCCACAGTCCTGGTCAAGACATGTCCATAATTATTACATTAAGTCATCACAAAAAGACTTAGTATGCTAACAAGATATGAGAAGCTTCACAATGACACAAGTTTATGAACATAACTGTTTTGATCAGAATATTTAAATTCATAAAATATTTATCATCCATATTAATAAATTTTCAGTGATTTGTGATTTGTCAGTTTCATTCCTGGACATTTTTCAATACTGTGAAAATACTTCTAAGATTCTTCATTTTCTTTTTTGCTGAAATTATTTCATCAGACTCAATTATTTTATATAAATTTTATAGTAAGATTTTGATTAATTAGGTTTTTGTTTCCATTTTGTTTTTGCCTTATGGGAACTTCTACAATGATTAATTTTATTTGGACTTGTTGGCTATTTAATTTGATATGAATAACCTTGGGAGAAAGTAGATCTGGCAGAGAATATAGTATCGCATAGTCACTGCAAAACTATGGGTTCAGTCCTAACACCAGAACAAAACAAAATAAAGAAGTTTGTTTCAAGATTCAATATTTATATTGTTTTGTCTCTAAGTTTTCTAAATGTAATTTTACACATTTTCATTTTATTACATTTATTTCTAATAATAATGTTTTATAAATTGGAAACAAGATTGAGAATAGTATTTCTCATAAGTATGAGCAAAGAACATTAAGGTAAGTACATAAAATCAAGTGGGGTGGAATAGTTTTGGTAGTGGAATGGCATGGTTATAACATTCTGCTTCAGGTCAACATAAAAATGAAAAAATTTTCAACAAACCAGTGAATCTTAGACGTTTCAGGAAACTTCTGGTCAAAAATGGAATTAACATAAAATAAGGCACTCAGAAAATGTATCTGCATCTTTGATAATGCTGGATGAAGTCTCACTGTGCATCCGTAATGCCAAAACATAAGGATAGTTATCATATGTAAAAGACGAAGGTATCGATGGGTAAGGATCAAAATATCTGCTGTTTCAAAAGATCCTTTCAGTATCTTGGGGACCACCTCTCCAGCAAAGTACGCCCTGAAGTGCTCCCTAAATATATATTTACTAATCCGTGTAACTTGAGTTCCTATAATTTAAACAATTTGTTTTACCTTCTCAACTTTCCCTACTTATTATAGCTGAGATTCAGCACTTCAAGTTCAGTACATTTTTTTTCTTCAACTTCTCAATATATTAGTTGGAAATAAATGAGTAAATATTTTACACAATAGATTCCTTGATATACATGCACAACGTTTAAATATATGCATCAAGGGTTATTTTGACCAGTCATCGGAGAATGTTAAAACCTGGGACAATCCCTGGTGTAGTTCTTCTTTGACCACAAGGAACAAAATAAAGAGGTTTGTTTCCCCTCATATCACCGCCAAACTCTCCCTGTTCCTTGGTGGACAACACCATTTCCTGTACACTAAGAATCTCTAATTCTGCCCTTGGAATCCTCAGACTATGACTCCCTTCCCCCTTCACTAATATGCCCTTCTACAACTCCCTTCTCTGCTCATCTTTCTCTTTTTAGCCTAATTTCTTGCTAAGCTCTCTTTAATTTCATCTTGGACTGTTTCATGAACATTTGTGGCTTAAAACTGCTTTTTTACTGGTATTTGTATCTTCAATCTGACCTTTCTCTGAGTTTTAGACTCTCCTTTTCCCGATTGTCTAGTCATGGGAATCTATTTCATTGGGATCCTAAGTTCAGCGTCTTAAAATCAGTGCAAACAAGTAGTCATTTGCCTCTATTCTCTTTTGTCCAGTTCTTCCTTCAGGGTTCCCCAAACAGCCAGCATACTCTGCAAACAAACTGAAATCTAGAAGTCATTCTTGGAAACTTTCTTTTCCCTTTCCCATACATAATCAATCACTAATTCTTGTTGACTTTAATTCTTAAATACCTTTCAAACTGGTCTACTGTACAAGTTGGCCCAAGCCCACACTATATAAGCTTCTATCTGATCTTTCTATAAGCTCTTACTTTCCTCTTTCATGAGTACATTCAGTCAGACAGGCAGAGTGATCGATTTGAAAGAAAAGCTACCAGTTTGTATTGAATGAACTATTTATTGAAACCTACAAGGTCTGCCATAACCTGGCCTTGTCTCTCCAGATTCACCTCAGTTATTTATTGCTTATTTTGTGGGCTCCAGGTACACTGGCCTCTGCACATATTTCTTTCTGCCTCAAATGCTTGACCCTGTTAATTCACGATCTTCCTTCACAAATCAGAAATCTCAGGAAAACATTTTTTTTTTTTTTGGAGTGAGGGTCTCGCTTTATAGTCCAGGCTGGCCCTGAGCTCACTATGTAGCCCAGGGAAGCTTGGAACTCAGCAATCCTCCTGCCTCTGCCTCATATTACCTCATATTACCTCATCTTTTTCGGTGGATTCTAGATTAGTAATTTTCCTACAGGGTCTGTAATATCCTGTTTGATTTGGTTCAGAACCCAAACAATAGTTTAAATATTAGCCAGTAACACAGGTCAGAAGACATGCACAAATTTCCACAGCATCGCTCAAATCAAAATTTTCACTCACTACTTAGACAAATCTATGAATCTAGCTTTTTAGTTATGAGACTCCTTTTTCCAACAGCATTGAAATGGAATGTGGGCACCCATGTTCACAGCAGCTCAGTTTGTGATAGCTAAATCTTGGAAACAACTCAACTCTAGACTGAATAAAGATGTGCTTTTTTTTTTTAATAAAATGGAGTATTGCTCTGCCATAATGATGAGATTGAGTCATTTATACTCAAATGGATGTTCCTTAAGGACATACTCGTAAGTGAAATAAATAGGTCGCAGAGGTATAAATATAATGTATCTTTTCTCTGGTATGAGAAACTGAAGTTATAAATGTGTTCTAGAATGCATGATCAATATTGTGAAATAGTAAATATTCAAAGGGAAATGGGGTTTAGGGGTAAATAATGAGGGGAAAGAAAAATTGATGGTTAAAAAAGGAAACAAAGCTTGTTTATATAGGGGAGGGAGGTTGTAGGGTGGGTAGGGAGAGGGAAAAATGAAAAGTTATGTGGAGTGTAATTGTGATGTGTATATATAATGTACCAATAAATTAAATTTTTAAAAAATTGAATGTGGTCATGATAGGTAATTTTTGAAGTTACTGTTCTGAATGAATGTTTCACAGCCCATGTTTTTACCCATTTCTATTTGGAAAGCAATTAGATTAATACTTTCCACAGCTTTCTATCCTTTTGACAGAACAAAGAACACAAATAGGTCTTGAAGAGATAGCAGCATCTTCTGGATCTGAGCAGCAAGATCAAAATGTTCTCCTCAGGCTCCCATCACATGCAGAACAGAGTCCAGATTCACTAGCATGGAATTCATGGCCATACAAAATCCTCCCTCGATCTACCTTTCAGCATCATCTTTTTTGATAATTAGTTGAGGGTTCAAGTATCTCCAGCACTATGACAGCTTCTGGGATGTAACCCCATTGTAACTATTAGACCTTGTACTTGTTCTGGTGGAGCTTATGGTTTGGATGGGATACTAGGTAAAGGAGCGATGACAAAACCCATCACTGTAGCCACTGGCCACACAAACTATATCTACAGACTCATAGTTCAGTACGAGTTGATGCATGCAGTTGAGCACATCCTGGAGAAACCTAAGACAACAATAGTTTCATAGATAACTTCCTTACCTACATCCTAGCCCTCTGTGGCTCAACTCTAGTTCTAGGAGCACATTGGCATTTGAGAAATTGTCCTGGGATTTCAAATCTGCTCTAAAGAAGATCTCCAGGACTCTGGGCACAAATTCAAATGAGATCCATTCCAAAAGAAGCCCCTGCATCTATGAAAGATTTTCCCTATGGAGTCCAGGATGATAGTTCCCTCTGGTTTTCCTTAAGTTTTGAATGATTGTCTAGTACAACCTGGAGGAGAAAGACATTCATGGAAGGTTTATTTAAAAACTGCTCTTAAGGGGCCGGAGGGTTAGCTCAGTGGTTCCAGCACCTGCCTCGCAAGCACAAGGTCCTGAGTTCGATCCCCAGTAACCACATACAATGCTGGGCGTGGAGACTCACGCCCACCAGCCATCAATACCACATACCACAGTGCAGGTAGTGGTGGCTCACGCCTATAATCCCAGCACTCGGGAGGCAGAGGCAGGAGGATTGCTGAGTTTGAGGCTTGCCTGAACTACATAGTGAGCTCAGAGCCAGCCTGAACTACAAAGTGAGACCCTGTCTCAAAAAAGGAAAAACAAAAACAAAAAAAACCTGCTCTTAAAAGAAAAGAGAAAGGAGGAAACCAACAGACCCAGAGATTTAGCTTAGTGGTTCTGGCACCTGCCTAGGAAGTGCAAGGTCCTAAATTTGGTTCTGGTAACTACATACAACAATACAGGGCATGGTGACTCACCCCCACCAGCAATCAATACCACATAAAACAGTGCCAGGCGTGGTGGCTCACGCCTGTAATCCCAGCACTCGGGAGGCAGAGGCAGGAAGATTGCTGAGTTCCAGGCTTGCCTGGGCTACATAGTGAGCTGAGGGCCAGCCTGAACTACCAAGCGAGACCCTGTCTAAAAAAAAAAAAGAAAAAAGAAAAAAAGAAAGAAAAAAGAAAAGAAACCAACAAACAGTGACAAAAGCACAAATATGTCATGAAAAGAGCTAAGCAAATATGTTTCAATTGAGATCTGGCCTCAGATTTATCCCATGGTGGGGATTTCAGGACCAAGAATGGTACCACAAAGTTGTGCTACTTCAAGTCATGGGTCATATAACCTGTTATACCTCCACAGTGTTCCAGTTACTGTTGAGCCACATCAGAAAGGGTGTGTCTTCTAGGACATTTCTAGGCAAGCTGTCTTCCATGGCTGATGTGAGTGGGCCGGGAAAGTGTGCAGATGGGAAACTTTAACAGTTAACACTCAGCCTATGAAGGACAGACACACAGATCTAGTAAAAGACACCTGGTCATAGGATCAACTCCATCTACTGCACCTAAAAGTGTCCAAGACCAGATAAAACTTCAAATATTTTGTGTCTGTGTCCAGCTTTGAAACCTTCTCCTGTAGACTCAGATTAGGGTGTCTATTCCATTTTAAGTATTAAAATCAAGTTTCTCCTCTCTGAATCCTAAAATACCCATGAACATTAAAGAGTTACTTAAATTCCAAGGTTTCCCTAACAGTGATCCTACTATTTGACATTAATAATTAACTTGAAGACTAATTTAAACAAATTATTCAAGCTGAGTTCACAAAAAGCGAGACAGTTTCAAGAAAAATTGTGTCAGTGATCTTATGCTACTCCAGCCATGGACATTTTAATTGTAGTTTGTCTTTTTTTCTACTTGGGAGGAAGTTGGGGACAGGAACAAGTGTAAGTGAAAGATATTTTTCATTTGAAATGTATTTTAGTTATAATTTTATACAAAGCAGAATTCAATCAATGTCTGATAAAATTAAGCTCTGATTTCTGAGACATCCAAGTGAATTTCTTCTTTCCTCTAGCATCCACTGCTGCTGGTCTGTATTTTAATACAGGCCCTATGTGAGCTATGCATGGCTAGTTTCCGAATACTAAATGTTTCGCCAATACTCTCACATTTGCCTCCAGGGAAGAGTAACTCTCTGATTAGTATTTTGTTTGAAAGTGGAATATTTAAAAGACAGAATTATGATCCGTATTTGCACTTCCTATAAGGAGCTCTATTAAACATTTCCTGGATACAACTGATCAAGATTACTTCTATTTGCTTTCTTGAAATATCATCCTTACGATGCTTCTGTAAAGTATAGGGGTGGGGGTTGTAGGGAGGGCAGGGGAATGGGAAAGAAAATGAGAATTAATATGTGACATGAACAGGTACAAATTTTCAATGTTGAATGCGACCATAAAATGTACCAATGAAATGAATTTTACAAAGTATGCTAGATTTACCACAGCTAACAAATTTTGGAGGAATAAAAAGCATACTGTTACTACAAAGCAAGACCCTGTCTCAAAAAAAATTTTTTAAAAAAAGCGTACTGTTAAGTTTAAGGAGACTGACAATTTATACTGATTCTATGAAGTGAAAATATTACAACTTCTATTAATAAATTCACTATATAATTTTACTGTTTCAACAGGTATGTTGTCTCAGCACCTAAAGTATTCTATCTTGGAACCTCTGAAAATATAGTAATTCAGACTTATGGATACATAGAATCGTTTCCTGTGATCATTGCTATTAAAAGCTACCCTGACAAAAATTTTACATATTCTTTTAATCAAATTTATTTATCTCCGGAAAACAAATTTCAAAACTCTGCAAACTTAACTGTAGGTATCCTTCTTATATTTTGTTTTATATGTAAGATGATTCTTTGTAAAATTACAAATACATAGTCCATTGATTCATTTTATGTGTGTGAATAAAAATGTGATACGTCATACTGTTAAGTGAGGGGACTAGTTAATGTGGGATAAATGTCATTGCATTCATATTTAGAGTAATTTGTGAAGGTTAAATGGATAATCTGTTTTTTATTGGGGGCAATTAAGGAACTGCGAAACTCTGAGTAAAGTAGGTAATGGCTGACAAGATGAAAATATTTGGTGATACTAGTTGAAAAGT
>PVIC010005855.1:19971-45135 GCA_004025085.1 Thryonomys swinderianus
AAGCGTAAGGACCTGAGTTCGATCCCCGGTTACCACATATAATGCTGGGCGTGGTGGCTCACGCCTGTAATCCCAGCACTCGGGAGGCAGAGACGGGAGGATTGCTGAGTTCGCGGCGGCTTGCCTGGGCACCATAGTGAGCTCAGGGCCAGCCTGAACTACAAAGCGAGACCCTGTCTCCAAAAAAAAGCAAAAAAAATAAAAATAAATAAATCAAAATGAGAACTGACAGTGTCATATATTGGCACAAATTCCCCAATGTTATCTGTGAGTGTGAGAT
Organism: Thryonomys swinderianus; assembly: GCA_004025085.1. Classification (NCBI taxonomy): domain Eukaryota; kingdom Metazoa; phylum Chordata; class Mammalia; order Rodentia; family Thryonomyidae; genus Thryonomys; species Thryonomys swinderianus. Next base: position 20,252 of record PVIC010005855.1, read on the forward strand.
GTATGCAAAGTGTACCAATAAAGAATGCAACTAAAAAAAAAGTAAATCAATCAACATACGTAACTGAGTCAAAATTGTATGATTAATACTATGAGGACATAATTTACACACTTAAACTTTATATACTGAATGTATATGCACACATATACACCAATGCACATGTTAACATGGGGTTTGGTTCTGGCCTAAAAATTTTAAGACAAAGAATGGAGACATTTTAAACATTTGTTTTCCTAAACTATATACAACAACATTGTACTATTTAAAAAATAAGTGGTTTTTTTTTCCTAAAATATGTATTGATCATAGACTTTTTATACTTTCTCTTTGTACTTGGACAAAAGAAATTTTCTTTCAAATTTAGGAACATTTAAGGAAAATTAGACATGTTTAGTATTATAAAATGTACTGACCCAACACAATAGATTTGAATACATTCATATTCTAACTATGCTATGCTAGACATGAAAAATATGAGTAAATATTTAGACTTGCAGCACAAATCCAAATATAACTACAAATATGAAGAATATTTTGTTTATTCATACCACCAAGTGACAAGTAGCCACTGTTTTCCTGACATAAATCCTCCACCCCTATTCTCTTGTACCTTTATTACTGATAAGCATTTGAATTTCTTATCTTTTCTAAATAACTTTTGGTTATTTTGTCTGATAAAAATTTAGTTTTTCAGCGATTATATATATATATTTTTGTAACAAGATCCTACTTGGTAGTTCAGGCTGGCCCTGAGCTCACTATATAGCCCAGCGAGACCTCAAAACCACAGCAACTCTCCTGCCTCTGCCTCCCTAGTGTTGGGATTACAGGCGTGAGCCACCATGCCTGGCATTATGGTGTGTGGTTACTGGGGATCAAACTCAGGACCTTGTGCTTGCAAGGCAGATGCCAGAACCATTGAGCTAAATCCCTGGCCCAGTGATTATCATTTTTAGCACACATTGAATCATTTTTTAAAGTCTGCATTTGAAACTAAATTTTATAAGACATTAAAATACAGAAGTATTAATTCACTGTGTTAATTTTTCAGAATTTTTATATTTGTTCAATATAATCAAATTATTGGCATAGATATCTAAAAAGCACTGTTTTACTTTTAAGATGATTAGGTAATATCCTCTGTAAACTTTTTTTTTTTAACAGATACAACCAAAAGATTTATCTGAAGGGTCAAATGTAGTTTCACATGTATTTTTAGAAGTTGTATCAGTCCATTTCTCAAAAGAAACAAAAATTCCACTATGCTATGACAACGGATTTCTTTTTATTCAGACAGACAGATCTGTTTACAGTTTGGACCAATCAGGTATAATAACAATAGAATTCTATTCCACTGGGGAAAAGTGGGATGATCTTATGAACACTGGGGACTCATAGCTCGTCTTTTGGGAAAAACATGAAAATAAGATCTTACTTTATTTCATATACAAAAATAAAGAGCTATAAACTGAAAAATTGTAAATTATAGAAACAAAGAATAAGGAAGATAAAAATCCTTTAAAGGTGGGATTTGAAAACACCTTTGTTAGAATGATGCTAAGGCTTTTTTCAAATTTGGCTTTTTTTTTTTTTTTTGAGACAGGGTCTCACTCTGTAGTTCAGGCTGGCCCTGAGCTCACTATGTAGCCCAGGCAAGCCTCGAACTCAGCAATCCTCCTGCCTCTGCCTCCCGAGTGCTGGGATTACAGGCGTGAGTCACCACTCCCAGGATCGAACTCAGGACCTTGTGCTTGCGAGGCAGGCGTCAGGACCACTGAGCTAAATCTCCAGCCCTCAAATTTGCCTTTTTAAAGGAAAGAAACCATGGAGAAAACTTTAGGGAGAGCAGAGGATATGCAGAGTGTTGTGATGTGCTGTAGAAGTTACACTTGATAAAAAGCCTGAATTTTAACTAAAAAACTCCTATTGTTTTGTCCTTGATAGCACGTCTTCTTACAAATATTTTACATTCACAAAATTGTGAAATAAATGGCAAAGTTCTCCTAGCAACATCTGTCACCTTATGTTTTATTTGAAGTTTTCAGTCTTCTTTTGGTAAATTCCCTCTTACAAATTATCTCAGGGCGGGAAGGAAGTTCCAGCTCATTGGGACATAATGGGTGCAAGAGCATTTGATGGGTGAGTGTCAACTAGCTGGGAGGGTGGAGATATTAATTCAGTGAGATGAGCTGGAGATCACCCCATGCAGTTTTAGAAACAGGGCAGAATCCTTGCCAGGACACTTGGTTTTAGCCAGGATTAGAGCCATCTCTTGGTATTTGATCAGAGGAAGATGAAGAGTCTTAGAAGAGGTCAGGTCTGTGAGGTTTTCATCCTTGGACAGCTCAAATACTTAATCATACCAGGGTTAAATTATTATTAAATTTTCTCCCCAACTTAAATGAAAGTTAAGTTTCATCATCACAATATGCAATTCTAAGCTTCTAAGCTTAGATTTTATGTTTTGGCCTTCCTTATTTTGATCTTAAATTTCATGGATCTTGTATTAAAGAGTTACTAATAGTATTGTGAGATCATTTAGAGTTGAATAGAGTTCCTAACAGTGACAATTTTTCTTACAGTGAAAGTCAGAGTTTATTCATTGGACAAAGACCTAAAACCATCTCCAAGAGAAGTTACTTTGACATTTATAGTAAGTATACCATTACTTTAAATTGAAATGTAACCCTGGCATTTCCATTATTTGAAGAGTTTTCATTATTCTGCAATTAATCATATCTGACAATAAGTTATTTAGCATTAAATTGCAGGAAGCATTTATTCTGCATCTACTGTAAGTAGAACCTGGTAATTTTGTACTTCTCTGATCTTAATAATTTTTGTGCATTACATGTTGAAACATTCAGTGGTACCATTTAAGAACAATTTTTTCTTTGAGGCAGGGTCTCACTTTGTAGTTGGGCTGGCCCTGAGCTCACATGTATAGTCCAGGCAAGCCTTGAACTCAGCAATCCTCCTGTCTCTGCCTCCCAAGTGCTGGGGTTACAGGCATGAGCCACCATGCTCGGCACTGTGGTATGTGGTATTGATTGCTGGTGGGCATGAGTCACCACGCCCAACATTGTATGTGGTTACCGGGATTGAACTCAGGACCTTGTGCTTGTGAGGCAGGCGCCAGAACCTCTGAGCTAAATCTCTGGCCCTTAAGAGCATTTTTTGCTGGCCCATCACTAACTTGAATCACTTGATGAGTTTGTGTCCTCTTGCCATCTGTGCATAAGGCCAGATGTGCCGAGAGTGGCAAAAACATAAAATAAAGTATTTATGAACATCCATGACATGGACTATGTTGCCATAACAACTATAAAGAATTGATATCATAGGCCAGAGATTTAACTCAGTGGTTCCAGTGCCTGCTGACCAAGTGCAAAGTCCTGAGTTCAATCCCAGTAACCAATATAACAATACCAGGCATGGTGACTCACGCCCAGCAGCAGTTCGTACCACATACCACAATGCCAGATGTGGTGGCTCACACCTCTCATCCCAGCGTTCAGGAGGCAGAGGCAGGAGGATTGCTAAATTCAAGGTTTGCCTGGGCTACATAGTGAGCTCAGGGCCAGCCTGAACTACAAAGCAAGACCCTGTCTCAAAAACAGAAAAAAAAAAATCTGTATCTCGATATCATTTCCACATTTTATGGAACAGAAGGCTAAGGGTTAGAGAAATTAAACATCGACTGACATCCTACTGATAATAATTAGCTGAATCTGTTATCTAAAATCTCAGCCTTGAGAGAGGCTAACCCAGAAGGACTGCAAGTTCAAATCTCATCTGAACAACTTAATGAGATCCTGTCTCAATGTACAAAATAGCTGGGGATGTAGCTCAATAATAGAATGTCCTTGATTTGATCTCCAGTAACCACACACACACTGTAGAAGTTTAGATTCAGAAACAGGATGGCAGGTCCTGGAGATGACAGTAATGGTGACATGGCTATAACTAAGCAACCTAGAAATACTTTAGGGATAGACAGGGACGGATTTGATGGACTACTATGGTCTGTGATTGGGGAAGTCAGATTGGGACAGACAGGCCTTAGTGAACTTGTCATAAACGTAAGTGTCTGGACTCATAGGTCCTGCTAGATGCTTGTTAAACTTCCTTATGGAGCACAGACAGAGAACACACGAGAGGCGATCACTGCCAGGTCCACACGCATTTGGGTTTGATATCAAAGATAACAGGGAGCCAAGAGAGCCTTGGGCCATGCAGTGAAATGATGAAAATGGGAAGATCACTGTAGAAATCCGATTTAAAAAGGAGAGTTTATGGGGAAGAGAATAGCTAGGAGTTTAACATTATCTTATTTATAGTTCTATTTAATTCTGCTTAAAATAGGCCTTCATGCTTTAATAGTAGTCTTTGCTAACGAGCCTGACTCACAACTAGATCAATATTGCACGTGATAACATTTCTTAGAATATCTTAGTGCTTATCTCTATAAAACTATAGAGAACATATTATGTTTATGTGTGGCTTCTGTATTTATGTTGTTAAAAAAATTAAACTTAATTTTTGTTTTTCTTTTCACTCAAAGGATCCACAAGGGTCAGAAGTTGCCACAGTAGAAGAAAAAAGTTATACTGGGATTATCACTTTTCCTGATTTCAAGATCCTATCAGATCCTAAGTATTTTCAGTTATTTGTTGGTTAAGTTGTTCTTAAAAGCAATGGAGGGGGCTGGAGATTTAGCTCAGTGGTTCTGGTGCCTGCCTAGCAAGCGCAAGGTCCCTGGTCCAATCTCCAGTAACCACATACAACAATACAGGGCATGGTGGCTCATGCCCACCGGCAATCAGTACTATAAACCACAAATGCCTGTCCTAGTGGCTCACGCCTGTAATCCCAACACTCGGAGGCAGAGGCAGGAGGATTGCTGAGTTCGAGGCTTGCCTGACCTACATAGTGAGCTCAGGGCCAGCCTGAACTACAAAGTGAGAACCTGTCTCAACAAAACAAAACAAAACAAAAAAACCAAACATACAGCATTACAATCTACTGGAGAAAGAATCAGTAATATGAAAATAATTTCAGGCATTTTTCATTTTTTCTAACATCCATATTTTTGTTTATAATTTTAATACACCAAACATGATCTATTGATCAGAATGTGCCAAAAACTGAAGCTGCTGTCAGGGTCATCAGAAGATGGAGTGTGGTGAAGGGTTTTAGTCAGAATGACAAAATTTAAATTCTAGCTGCACCACCTCCCAGCAAGTTACTTTGTCTGATGGGCCTCAGTTTTTTGATGGAAATATGTGGCTCATAATAGAACCTATTATTCTACACTTGATCTTAGCCAAAAGGCTGAGAAGTGATAGAATCTATTAATCTAATAATATAACCACGTATGTTTATGAGATTGAATGAGCTCACACACATAAAGCATTTAGTCCTTGGCCCATGCGAAGCAACTACAATCATTAGGTAAATTAAAGATATGTTATTTGATGATATGTAAGTTTTAAATATGTTACTTTTACAGATATGGCATTTGGACCATTAAAGCTAAATATAAGGAGGACTTTACAACAACAGGAACTGCATCTTTTACAGTGAAAGGACCTGGTAATGTCTAACAAATTATTGAGATTTCCTCTATGTGTTTTTAAAAACAGTTCTGAATGACTCTACAGAGTAAAAACCCAGTAAAAATGAAAGGAGCAGCAAGGTGGTCATACAGGTGGTCACATCAGTAACAGGGGAAGGTTAAGTAATACGCTTGCATGAGCCATGGTTCTCTGATGCTGTTAGAGATTGTCCCATCTGATCCTCTTGGCCAAGCTGTCACAATCACTTTGCCTAGAACAAGAACCAGAATGCTACCTGTGCTAGTTAGCTTTTGGTCACTGTGTGGAAATACTCGAGATCAATGGTTTTAAAAATGAAATGCTTATTTCAGCTCTGAATTTTAGAGGCTTTGATCAGGTAGTTTTCCTTGTATTTAGGTGTGTGATGAGTCAGCAAAATCATTGTGCAAGAGCATGGTGGATGAAAGAATGCGGGAGTGGGCTTTCTCTTCCACTTTTGCTCATCCAGGCTTCCACCGTATCAGATGGTGTGACCATGTTCATGGTAAGGGTCTCTTATGAGTTTGCTGTCTTGCATGTCAGTTGTCTCTGAAAAATGTTCACAGATACACCAAAAAGCAATGTTTTACTAATTGCCTGGTTTTACTAATTGCCTAGGTTTTTTTTCTTTTTCTCTTTTATTTCTTTCTTTTTAAAAAATATGGTCCTGGGGATCAAACTCAGGACTTTGCATTTGCCAGGCAGGGGTGAAGCCATTGAGATACCTCATGAACCCTTCTAGATGTTGTTCGATCCACTCCTGTGGTCAGTCAAGATTAACTGTGATGATACCTTTGCATTCCAGATGCAGGGATTTTCCCCAAGAGCCCTAAAAAATCAGCACAGCATTGGAAAATGACCATATTTGGGCAAACACTTATTTTGGAAATGCTTGTATTACTGTGCTAATAATTAACTGGTAAAAATTCCCATTCATTTCTCGTAAGAACACACTATATAGACAGTTTGTATGAAAAGCTGTTGTTACCCCCTACCTTCTGCCTATCAGTCTGAGACAGAAGCAGAGAGATATTTATAATTAGGAAATAAAGGCAAGCATATAAAAGTTTGAAATATTTAGCATGTTAAAACTACACCAGTGAGATATGCTCTGAATCAATAGAACTCACCTTTGGAGTCTCTTCTTTTTTTTTTTTTTTTTTTTTTTTGCTTTTTGAGACAGGGTCTCGCTTTGTAGTTCAGGCTGGCCCTGAGCTCACTATGGTGCCCAGGCAAGCCACCGCGAACTCAGCAATCCTCTTGTCTCTGCCTCTCGAGTGCTGGGATGACAGGCGTGAGCCACCTCGTCCGGCATTGTGGTATGCCGTGTTGATTGTTGGTGGGCGTGTCTCCACGCCCAGCATTATATGTGGTTACTGGGGATCGAACTCAGGTCCTTGCGCTTGCAAGGCAGGCGCCGGAACCACTGAGCTAACCCTCCGGCCCTGGAGTCTCTTCTTAGAAACTCCTGGACACGCTCCATAGAGCGAGGCCCTCGCTCAGTGTTCACAGTACACACTTCACGCAGTTTTCTCCAACACAAAGAGAAATTCCCACCGTATCGCGCTTCTATGTTGGTTTTCATTTAGATATAGATTTGATAAACCCACATTCTCTACCTTAAGAGGACCAGAAAAGCACTTCATTAGCCATAAAAACTTTGAGGATTTCAACATCACTTTATTTGCTGATTCTAATCTTGCTGTTGTCATAAAATTCTAGAGATTAAAGTATCTGGTGAGTTTACAGGTAACTGCATTGCTCAAGTATCAAAAATACAAGTACACTTCAGGCAAATCTATTTCAATCTTCTTCCCACAACTGTGGCATTAATTACAGTTTTTAAAAACAGCTTTAGGATCTCTCTCCCGACAGTCTGCCATTCCTTAATTTGAAAATTAAAAAGTTTCTTACCCAACTCTTATAGGGAACTATAAATGTATTTTGAGCAAGAAACATTTTGATACAGTGGGACAGAGGAATCTCACTAACCTCGGTATTCTCCTCTTATCACGATGACCATCAGTACCCCTGGGGATCCCTGCGCCTGTCCAGTGATTGGTCTTGTCTCTCTTCTGCAGAAGCCCTAACCCTTATTAAACCATTCGTGTTACTGTTAGAAAACAGCATTCATACAAACATGAGAACTGAGGCAGAGGGTAGTTTTAGACATTCTGTCTCTTGGAAACTAGGAGCACAAGGACTATGTTTTTGAGTGTATAGGTCTATTCTTTTCCTCATATGCATTCAAAAAGGGAAGCAAGGCTTCGGTCCTATTTACCATGTACTGTTCTGCAGACTGCTTAACCCAGTAGGAAAAACTGTGCCTGAAGGGGAGACTTGGCTGGAGGGTCACCAGGGCAGACACTGGGGCCCTGGTTACACAAGAGCAGAGCAATGTCTCACTGTTCTGGCTGCTTCTCTTTGCATTGGAAAAAATTGCTCTGCAACATGTACCGTAAAAACAGAGCAAGGACTTTGCACTACAAAACGTGTCCAAGAGAGTTTCTAGTAAGAAATTCCAAAGGTGAGTTCTATTGATTCAGAAGTGTAGTTTTAACATATTAAATATTTCAAATTTTTTTACCTGTGCTAACCTTTATTTCCTAAATATAAGTATCTCTGTGCCTCCGCATATGCCTGGTAGGCAGAAAATATAGCAGAAATAGTTCAGTAATAGCTTTTCATACAAATTGCCTTTTTAGAGTGTTCTTAAGAGAAGTGAATGGGAATTTTTTAACCAGTAAATTATTAGCATAAGAATACAAGCATTTCCAAAATAAGTGTTTTCCCAAACATGGTCATTTTCCAATTCATTGTTGATGGAGAAAAGTCCTGCGTTTGGGATTCAAAGGTATCATGATGACTGATCTTGACTGACCGCAAGATGGGCTTGAAAAACCCTTAGAAAATTAGTAAAGTACACTTCTGGGTGTGTCTGTAAGGGTTTCTCCAGAGACAACTGCCCTCAGGGGACAACAGACTCATAGAGAACACTCTGCAGGAATGTGGTCACACCATCTAATAAGGGTAGGAACCTGGATGAGCAAAAGTGGAGGAGAAAGCCCACGATCACTTTCTAGTGTTCTCTCAGCAGCTTTCATCCACCATGCCTTTCCACAATGATTTTTCTGACTCATCCTACACCTAAAAGCACTGAAGTCTTAGCCAAAATAACACTTCGTTTTTTAAAGTTGCTGTTCTCAGTTATTTCTTCACAGTGTCAGAAAGCTAACTGACACAGGTAGTATTCTCATTCTGAAGGAAATAAAGGTGATTCTTAAATGCATCCAATAAATCATTTTTTAAAGTTCTTTCTTATTCCAAAATTTGAATAAAAATCTCCAACTTATTATTAGTGTGATATTGGGTGAGTACAGACATGGTTGATGAAAATACTGTCTGCCAACACCATGTAGGGGAAATGTTTGTGAAATACATCTTTCTGCAGTGATGGTCTCCTAGTCCTATGCACATGAGATGTAAGATATCTTTCTAAATGCCGGACGTGGTGGCTCACGCCTGTAATCCCAGCACTCGGGAGGCAGAGACAGGAGGATTGCTGAGTTCGCGGCGGCTTGCCTGGGCACCATAGTGAGCTCAGGGCCAGCCTGAACTACAAAGTGAGACCCTGTCTCAAAAAGCAAAAAAAAAAAAAAAAAAAAAAGATATCTTTCTACGTTATTTAAAACTATGGGTAATGGTGGTACCAGAAGTTTTACTTACAATAAATAAATGAGATTATAAAATTATTCACAATAGGGAAGCATGCCTGAGCCATTTGGATATTGGATTACATATAATTAAATACTTTTTAAAAAATTTTTTACCATACTATTTATTTATGTTGCCTTGGAGACAAGAGCCATCTATTTAGCATGTGTCTTTTTTTCTTTTTTTGTCATTTCTTGAATTCATGAGATTTTGATCTGGTTACGTAAAGAAAAACATGGGATAAATGCTCTGATGAGTGGTGTGGAACAGGACACTAATGGAAACAGACATAGGAATCTTATCAGCTCCTGTGAACCACACTTGACTAGTTAGTTCACAAAGCGGCCACAGCAAATCACCCAATATGGGTTAATAACAAAATGGCCAAAGAAGAGCTTGTCCTTATCCAAATAACAAAATGCCTAGCAACAGAATGGGTACTCACCCAGATCATCACACTATGTTGTATTTGTCCAAATTCTCAAATGTGTGTTATTCCAATAGGTAGCTTTAAAGAAGGCAACAGAAAAGCTGTCAACCATGATTTGCCCCCCTACACACTGGATTCGGCTGCCACTCCTCAATCTTTGAAGCCTGGAATTCCATATGTTATCAAGGTTAGATGATTAGAAAATCTCATATTGCTGCATTTCCTCACTTACTCATAGATTACTTCATCTACAGAAGAATGGAAGAAAAGAACCTCAGAGATTTGGCTTCTCTATGACTGCCAGTATAGGTATTTAAATGGCAAAGAAAATTATGGGGGCTGAAGAATAAAACAAGGTAAAAACCAACAATATGATATAAAACAATACCTCAGATCCAGGCCTACCAATAAGTTCACTCAACCTGTGGGTTAAGCACAGATACAGAGCGCAGAGACCCATTTTTATTAAACATTCTATATCCATCATTTGTGCCACACATTTAGCCCAACAGCACAGCACCTACCTTGCAAGTATGAGGTCCTGAGTTTGATCCCAGGTACCAAAAACATAAAACTAAAACAGATGAATATCCATCACTGAGTTGAGTTAAATATAATTTGTAGCATATGTGTCCAACGTGAGGAAAATATAGCATTAAAATTGCCACATTTATCTGCTGAGTTAAATCCTACCAAGTTCATTTGAACTTGAAAATTCTTGCCCATTATTAGTAGAAATGTAAATTAGTACAGGCATTATGGAAGAGATTACAGAGATTCTTTTCAAAAATTAAAAATAGAACTGCCACGTTTATTAATCCCTCCACTGTATGTATGTGTGTGTATTTTCTTTCTTTTGGGCATATATATATATATATATATATATATATATATATATATATATACACACACAAACACACACATATATATTTATTTATTTATTTATTAAAGAAAATCAGGGTTGCAAAGACACAGCAACACCCTTATGTTTGTTGTAGCATTATTCACCACAGCCAGGACATGGAATCAACCTAAGTATCCATCTGCGGGTGAATGGTGAAAGAAAATGGGATATACATACACAATGGAATATTAGTTAGTCTTACAATGAAAGAAATCTTGTCATTTGTGACAATATGGATGAACTTGGAGAACTATGTATTGAGTGAAATAAACCAAGAATGAAAAGACAGACATCAAATAGTCTTGCTTAGATGTAATGTCTAAAAGGCCAAACTCATAGATGGAGAGAGTAGAATGGTAGTTACCAAAGGACAAGAGGGGAATGAGATTTTGGTCTAAGGATACAAAGTTTCATTTATACAGGAAATTTTTAAGAGAGCTACCATATAGTATCACCATGTGATTAGAGTTCATAATAATGTAGTAGTATTTAAAATTCCTAAGAGAATAAACTTTTTTCTCATGACAAAAATCTAAGTATGTGAGGTGGTGCAATGGAATTCACTTGAGTCAGCCATTCTACAATGTGTATGTATGTCAAGACATCATGTTACACACCATAAATCCATACGATTTTAATTTGCCAATTTAAAATATAGTGCTACCTACTTTCCCCTTTAGGGGAAAAATCATTGCCACATCCTGTTATACATTTTTTCTCTCCTCAAATACTTAATTCTGCCAGTCTTTGTCTCTAAGAAATGAATCAGTAGTTGGCATGTCATTTCAGAAGGAAGTTTAATTTGTTTTTCTTTTTTCAGTTCTAGGAATCAAACTCATGACCTTGTTCTTGCAAGACAGGTGATGGTACCACTGAACTAAAACCTCAGCCTTAGGATCTTTTCTTTTTGATTTCACTAGAATCTTCTACAATATCCTATATTTGCATAATTAATTTTATTAGTTTTGATCTGTAGCTTTTCTGTAGTCACTCAATAACATGATCTTAGGCAGTGATTCATTTGCCTTTCCATAACATGGTGTGAAGTTTGAGGATCTGTAAGAGATATGGATGTATCCATACGTATTAAGTCCATAGAGTCAGACCTGGTACTTAAAAAATGCAGGACAAATGTTAGTAGTTACCGTCTCCACCATTCCACCACTGATGGAAAATTAGGCATCGGCACGATTAATGTATTGTCACTATCTCTTTCAGGCTAGAACTGATCACCCACACCTTCCTGAAGAACATCAGGCCAGCAGTGACTCTCAAGCAGTGATCTACTCATCACCCAGCCAAAGTTTTCTTTCCCTGGAGTGGACTGGTGGTTACAGGAGTTTGCCTGTGGGAGGACATCTGAGCATAACTGTTACCCCTAAAAGTCAGTATATTGACAAAATTACACACTACAATTATTTGGTAAGTTCAACACTATCTTCCTGGCACCAGTGTTCTGTTAGCAACATTCTCTTAGTTCTACAAATAGTCCTTAAAATGACGGGTTATTTGACATAATTGATATTTAGTGAGTAAATGAAGGAATCTTAACGTTTCTAATTTATAAGGCACATTCACAACAACAGTTTCATGCCAATATTTTAGATTGGCAGACAGTGGAATATACTAGAAAGGCTAAATGCTTCCATGCTTATAAGTACTGGCAGACAGGTTTAGCATTTTGTTAAACATCTTCTGACTCCTAAATCAGTACTCCTTCCAAAACACATTGCAAAGGGTTCAATCAGAACCTTCCTTTAGTCTCCAGACTGGGCAGTGACTCCAGCAATGTTTCATGGCTAATCCAAGCACTATTGAACAGAAGGATGCTGGCTTTCCCAATGGTCCTTAAGAATATATCTTATTTCCAAAGCAAATAACTCAACATTTGAGTTCAGTAAAGGATATGGTGATCCCAAACTTTGTTCATTATTATTTAAAATGCAAACTAGGAAGGATGGCAGAATAATATATTGGAGAAGCCTAGCACTTTGGGTCAACATAATCAAAATTCTAATTCACATTCTATCTCTTCCTTGGTTCATATCTATGACTTTCAGTTTCTATGTCAGGAACTATCCTACACCTACTAAATGGAATGAATAAAATGTAGCATAAAATTGTGAGGACTGAACCTATTCGTGTGCGCATACCTGATGCATAGTACATGATGCATGGATGTTAAATTCTTATCTCTACCTAATTTCTATCCCAACTTTGAGCTCTACCTGATGCTCATGTCTTGCTTTGTATTTTTAGATTTCATCCAAAGGGAAAATTGTACACTTTGGCACTGAGGAGAGAAGCCCACACTCATCTTCCCAAATTTTAAACCTTTCTGTGACTCAATACATGGTTCCTACTGCACATCTTCTGGTCTATTACGTCATCATAGGAGAATCAACAACAGAGTTAGTGTCTGCTTCAGTCTGCCTAAATATTGAAGAAAAGTGTGGTAAACAGCTCCAGGTGAGACAAAAAATACTTGTTTCCAGTCTGGGTTCTTCCTGAATGTCATTTAAGTTCACATTGAGGCTTTTTTTTTTAAACCAATTTTAGATCTATCTGTTTTCAAGCAAAGAGAAAGACCAGCCTGTATCACTTACTATGGAAGCGAAGACAGACTTGTGGGTAACATTAACAGCATTGGAAAATGTTACACATGGCACCCAAGGAAGAATCAAAAGTCTCATGGAAAGAGTTAAGTATGGTAAACTTTATGTCTACCGGTGTATGGTATCATGTATGACCAACCAACCACCATGATTCTCTCCTGGGCTGGTTATGAGAAAATATAAGAAAAAGTGTAACTCTACCAATGTCCGTGTTCTCAGCTCAATGGAAGAGTAATAATTCTGAGAGCTAACGTTTTATTGAACTCTGAATATACACTGAGTTTTACTCTAAGCCTTTACATCTATTGCCTTGTTGGATATTTAAAATAATTCTATGAGATGGACATCAATAATGCATATTATATTTAAAATATGTCACACTTACACAGTCCCATTATTGATAATAAAAACTAAGATTCAGGTAATTTATGACCTGAGTGGAACCACACAAAAAATCAAATGTGTTACCACCTTACATGCTCTCTTTAGAAATATAAAGGTCTTGGGGTCGGAGATTTAGCTCAGTGGTTCCGGCACCTGCTTAGCAAACACAGGGTCCCTGGTTCGATCCCCGGTAACCACATACAATAATACCACAACCAGCAATCAGTACCACATACCACAATGCCAGGTGTGGTGGCTCACACCTGTAATCCCAGCACTCGGGAGGCAGAGGCAAGAGGATTGCTGAGTTTGAGATTTACCTGGGCTACATAGTGAGCTCAGGGCCAGCCTGAACTACAAAGCGAGACCTTGTCTCAAAAAAATAAATAAATTAAATAAATAAAAAGGGCCGGGTATTTAGCTCAAGTGGTACCGCACCTACTTTGGAAGTACAAGGGCCAGAGTTCAATCCCTGGTCACACACACACACACACACACACACACACACACGAAATATAAAGGTTTTTACCCACTTAAGTTACTCTCTAACTCATTTTGTTTTCTATTAACACATTTTATTTGGAACTATTCTCAATAAAGTGGTAAAATTCAAGCATCTTATCAAGAAAAAACACAAATCGATGTTTAGAAACAAACCTTCAAAATTACCAACCCCAAACCATCTTCCATGTAGTAGTATCATTTAATCTGAGAGCACCTTTTAAGCAAGTACATAAAATGAAATTATTTGCCCACTCTAGGGTGCTAATGTTCTTGTGGGTTAAGTGGATTGAGTAGGTTGAGTGTGTGGCGTCCATGGGAAAGCAAAGCGGGGGTGCAAGTGTGGTGTAGGAGAGAAACTGGCTCCACATAATAAAGAGCCACAAGTAGTTATTTCTCTTCAACCTCCCGTCTCCATGGACACAAAGCGCTTCTCAGTCAGTCACCAACAGTCACTCTCATGGGTTGTATGGGCCATGTCCGCTAAACCCTTCTAAGCAAGAGTCATTCACTGAGCGTTCCTGTGCTGTGTCTTGCTCCAAGCAGGGTCTCATCCTTCTCAGAACTTAAAAAAGATCCAGGAGACATAGTGAGTATTTCATCTACCTACCACTCAGTCCATCAGAGGATGTTTTATTAATTAACTCAAGGTACAAGTTTTAAGAAAGAGTCTAGCTGGGCTTGGTGGCTCAAGCCTGTAATCCCAGCACTCGGAAGGCAGAGGCAGGAAGATTGGTGAGTTCAAGGCTTCCCTGGGCTACATAGTGAGCTCAGGGCCAGCCTGAACTACAAAGCGAAACCCTATCTCAAAACAAAAACAAAAACAAAACGAAAGAGTCTAAATCATTTTCTAAGAACTTCCAAATGAGAGTTATCCTCCTTCAGGTGAGTTCCTGAGGGAATTTGTAATGCTGAATATTATAAATCCACAAAGTAAAAGCTAGAGAAGGCAAGCAGGGGTTGCAAAATTAGACTTTAAACTGCAAAATTAGACTTTAAACATTCGGTAAGCGACTGGTCTGAGACTATCATTACCCACAAGTCAGGAGTTGTTTCCTTGTAAGGGCCGCTGAATGTTGTGTTTTGAGGGAATGATTTCCTTTCCGAACAGGTCTTCGCAGCTTCAGGGAAAAGTGACCAGGGCTGTGGAGCAAGCGGAGGCGGAAACAGCGCCCAAGTGTTCCACGCGGCGGGACTCACCGTCCTCACCAATGCAAAGGCAGATGGTTCCCAACAAATTGGTAATTCATTGTTTTTCTCCACCAGGTGACGAGCATATCCTTGTTATGAAAATATCTTGCTTTCCCTGCTCCATACGTATTCTTTCTCATCTCCTGCTCCCACAACATTTCTTTCTTTAAAATTAAAATACTTATTTTTTGTGATAAGAACACAACATGAAATCTGTCCTCCTTGAAAATTTCGAAGTGTAAAATACATTGTTGTTGGTTATAGATACAGTGTTATTTACAGTAGCTCTACAGAGCTTATTTGTCCTGCTTTACTGAAAATTGCTCCTTAGTAACTAGAAAATTGCTGATTAGTAACTCCCAAGTTGATTAGTAACGCTCCCTCTGCCCCTAACAACTCTTACTCCGCTGTCACATTCCATGAATTTGACTAATTTAGACGCCTTACATAAGTTGTATCTGCACTATTTGCTTTTCCGTGACTGGCTAATTTCATTTTACATAACACCCTCAGGGTTCAGTTATGTTATTCCACATGGTAGAATTCCCTTCTTTTCAAAAGCTGGATCAGATTTCAGTGCATGTTTAGGTTATATGTTCTTTATCCATTCATCAGTTGCTGATCACATCTTAGCTGTTGTCAATAGTACTGCATTTAATATGGGAATAACAATACTCTCTTCAGATTCTGATTTTAATTCTTTTTGATAAATACCGAGAAGTGAGATTACTGCATCAAATTACACACATATATATATATGTCTATATAGACATATAGACATATATGTCTATATAGACGTATACATATATATCTATATAGACGTATACATATATGTCTGTATAGACATATATACATATACTTCAACATATATATACACATATATGTGTATATGTATATACATATACATCAACTGTTTTCTTGTGCAGGCTTTAGCATCAGGAGAATGTTATTCTCATAAAATTATTTTTGAATTGTCTACTCTTCAGGTTTTGGGGAAGAGTTTGAGAAGGATTGACATTAATTTCTGTTTACATACTTGTTAGTATCCACCAGTGAATATATCTGATTCTTAGACTTTCTTCATTGGGAGAGGTTTATTATAATTATCCTCACTCATTCAATTTCCGTATTTTTGGCTTAAATAAATTATTACATTTAAGGGGTCAAAAGTGATGAAGAAATTGTGAATCATTCATATCCAGGATGGGACTCATTATAATTTGATGGTAACAGGAGACAATTCCACCCACAATCCTACCCTTATATTCAGTAAGATGTTATTAACATCAGTAGAATGAATGATTTCATTCTTGAGGATAGGGACAGAATTTAATGAAGTGTTATTATTTCTTGTCTGGAAGAAAGGAGCAATCATTAAATAAGGGGTTTTTTTGGGGGAGGGACAGGGTCTCGCTGTGTAGTTCAGGCTGGCCCTGAGCTCCCTAGGTAGCCCAGGCGAGCCTGGAACTCAGCAATCCTCCTGCCTCTGCGTCCTGAGTGCTGGGATTACAGGTGTGAGCATGACGCCTGGCCCTTTTTATTTTTCCATTAAATAAATTTTTAAGAGACAAACCACCACAAAATATGTGCATTTGGTGTTTTTTAAAAAGTAATATATGAGAGCCGGAGATTTAGCTCAGTGGTTCTGGTGCCTGCCTTGCAAGTGCAAGGTCCTGAGTTTGATCCCCAGTAACCACATAAAATGCTGGGCTGGGTGATCACGTTCACCAGCCATCAGTACCATATACCACAGTGCTGGATGTGGAGGCTCACACCTGTAATCCCAGCACTTGGGAGGCAGAGGCAGGAGGATTGCTGAGTTCCCGGCTCGCCTGGGCTACATAGTGAGCTCAGGGCCAGCCTGAACTACAAAGCAAGACCCTGTCTCAAAAAAAAAAAAAAGTAATATCGAACTTCTTGAGACAATAAACTTGTAAAGAGTATGTGATGACTCTGCTACAAAGGTCACTTACTCCAGTCCCATCTATACCTTCACTAAAGCTGCAGATCAGTACTGCTAGGAAATGGAACAAAGCATTTGATACAATGGGTTTGCAGTGACTGTGCAACTTTTTTCAGTGTTTAGATAAAGTAATGGAAATATTTATTCTGAAGAATGTTCTCTCTTTGTCTCTTTCTCTCTTTTAACAGATCAACCACAAAAGAACATTCACAGACCAAGAAGATCCTTGAAAGAGGAAATAGACAATCTAGGTGCTCTAAAGTTTCATATTTTCCCCTGGAAGTTATAGTGAAATAACTGTGGACGAACAACAGTTTATAATCCTAGCTAATTGCTATAGAAGAGATGAAAATAGAGGCACTTTTGACTTTTATTTTCCAGAAGGATAAAGCAAACTGAATACATTGATTTAATGCAGGCTTAACCTAAAGGAAATAGGTATCATTCACACCCATTCTCCATGGTTACACAGTTACTAGATATTACCAGCACATCTTATTTTCTACGGGAGTCGCTAGCTTAGCAGTTAAGCACAGGGTTTCCATTAAACTCTCACAACAGCTGGATCTTGTGAAGGTTACGCTAAAATAGTAGGTGGGACTAATTGAATCCTTATGGTATGTCAGGCACGGGTGTTGCTCAGGGCTCCGTGCTCATGTTTTCTTGTCACATACTCAAATTTATCACACGAAGCAGGTCCTCTTATTATTCTCATTTTCCAGGCGAAGAGATGCAAACACAGAAAAAAGTTAAGTAACACATTCAAGGTCACGCGGAAGTAGTAAAGGCAGAATTCAAGTTTGAATAGGGTTGGTATTGTGTTAGGGATACTTTTTCTCTACCTTGCAGAGCTGTGTGTATAGTGAGCCTGCAGTGGCGACCACTCAGCTCAGGAAGAACTCAGTAAATGGTAATGCATCATGCTTGATTCATTTTAGCATTCCTTCTTGGCCACGCCGTACTCCAGCCTAGGCCAAAGAGGAATTGTAACCAGCGTTTTGTCATTGCAAAGTGAGCTTCTGAAAACTCAGCTGGCTTGGCAAGTTTAAACACTGGGAGAGGAATCATGGGCCTGTTATTTCCCTCACGACGGTGGCTCCTGGCTCCGGGCCTACCTCTGTCCCCTGCTAGCTGCGACTACTTCCCACCTCCAGTTCCTCAACCTTAAATGACGGAAAAGGACCTTATCAACGCCAAAGTCCTCTTTGGTGTTTTTTTAAAAATTTGAATCTTTATTGGTACATTATATAGATACATCAGGATCACACGCAATATTGAGAATTTGTACCAGTATATCACACAATTTAATTCTCATTTTTTTCCCATTCCCCCACCCACCCTACAACTCCCTGCCCCTATTTGGTGTTTTTTAAAACATTGCTTTTTTTTTTTTTTTTTTTTTTTTTTTTTTTTTTTTTTTTTTTTTTTTTTTTTTGCTTTTTGAGACAGGGTCTTGCTTTGTAGTTCAGGTTGGCCCTGAGCTCACGATGGTGCCCAGGCAAGCCGCCGCGAACTCAGCAATCCTCTTGTCTCTGCCTCCTGAGTGCTGGGATGACAGGCATGAGCCACCACTCCCGGCACTGTGGTATGCGGTGGTGATTGTTGGTGGGCGTGTCTCCACGCCCAGCATTATATGTGGTTACCAGGGATCGAACTCAGGACCTTGTGTTTGCGAGGCAGGCGCCGGAACCACTGAGCTAACCCTCCAGCCCCAAACATTGCTTTTTTTGAGACAGGGTCTCGCTTTGTAGTCCAGGCTGGCCCTGAGCTCACTATGTGGCCCAGGCAAGCCTTGAACTCAGCAATCTTCCTGTCTCTGCCTCCCGAGTGCTGGGATGACAGGCGTGAGCCACCACGCCCAGCAACACTGTTTGTTTTATAGTAAATGTTCCTCTAAATACCCACACAGACTTGCAGTTTGACTGCCCTGATCAAAGGAATATAATTGTCTGAAAATCAGTGATGTCATAGGAAAGCAGTCTAAATTAAGGTCAGATACTGCTATCAAGTACTCACTAATTACTAAAAAGATTGACACACGGGAGGATTCATCCTCGGGTACCAATAAGGGTACCACTGACAATAGCTAGCGTTCGGTTTAGAGGATGCCATGAAGAATTAATTCTTCCGCCGTGACACCGTCTGAAATCGAATAGGCCGCCTTGGGAGGGGTAGTTTCCCATTCTGAGAGCTCCTGGACCAGGAGGACAGTTGAACCCCAGTAAAAGATGGGGTGAGGCCGAGGCCACCAGGGAGGGAGTTGGAGCAGGGCCGCTAAGTTCCGACCTGAGACTCTGGGTCTGTACTTGCTAAGAACAACTGAATTATCCTGCAGCATCCAGGTTCAAGCACCCTGTGGTCCAGAGGTGCTGTTACGACGGAGCTCGTGAGAGCGAGGAGACCTGCGAGGACAGAGCGGGGCGGGTTACCGTTGGCTCCAAGTGTGTGCAAGCGTTCTCGGAGTGCTGCAGCCTGGCGGACGAGCTGCGCCGCAACGCTTCTCACAAGATAGCACACTTCCCACGAGTTGCCGGGACTACTTACAAGGTAGCAAATTTCCCACGAAAAGCAGGTACGTGTGCAAAGTCCTGCGTCCTGTGCGGTGTAACGGCGGGGTGCCGGGGATGGTGCTGGTGGATTTTGTGCTGCCGCCAGAAAAAGTACTTCCAAATTTGGTTTGATGTACAAAGAAAGAAGTAAACTACTCTAGAACAGCTCAAAAAAAGCAAAGCAGTGGGCCGGAGATTTAGCTCAGTGGTTCCAGCGCCTGCCTCGCAAGCGCAAGGTCCTGAGTTCCATCCCCGGTAACCACATACAATGCTGGGCGTGGTAATTCACACCCACCAGCAATTAGTATCACATACTACAGTGCCGGGTGTGGTGGCTCATGCCTGTCATCCCAGCACTCGGGAGGCAGAGGCAGGAGGATTGCTGAGTTCAAGGCTTGCCTGGGCTACATAGTGAGATCAGGGCCAACCTGAACTACAAAGTGAGACCCTGTCTCAAAAAAAAAAAATTGACGATAAGGGCCGAGGATTAAGCTCAAGTGGTACCGCGCCTATCTTGGAAGCAGAGAGACCCGAGTTCGATCCCCCCCCCCAAAAAAAAACCCTGATGATATTGGTTTTCTCTTCCAATTGTACTGAAAGCCTTCTCAGTAGCCCCGGGGCCTCTTACCAAAAACTATGATTTTTGCCAATCTTTTCAGCCCAAAGTCGTACCTCATTTTTTTTTTTTTTTGGAGACAGGGTCTCGCTTTGTAGTTCAGGCTGGCCCTGAGCTCACTATGGTGCCCAGGCAAGCCGCCACGAACTCAGCAATCCTCCCGTCTCTGCCTCCCGAGTGCTGGGATGACAGGCGTGAGCCACCACGCCCAGCATTATATGTGGTAACCGGGGATCGAACTCAGGTCCTTACGCTTGTGAGGCAGGCGCCGGAACCACTGAGCTAACCCTCCGGCCCTGTTGTTGTTTTCTTTTTAACCGTGTTTAGAGTATCAGGAGTGTTTAACTGGCCAAATCTATGAACAGCCTTGGGGTTGGTGTCTTTATTAAAAGGGTTTTCCTTATTCCAATGTTTCTTTCTTTTTAAGAACATGTGTGCAGTACATACAAATTGTACTCATCATGGGAACCTTTTGCATGTACATAGCATGTTAGTTCTTTTTACTTCCCCTTCTAAGGTTTCAAAAATATTTTACTATATTGTTAATTTTGTTATTTTTCTTGGTCAGACTTACAAGGTTTCTCTCGTATGCTGATCTTTTCAGGGAAACAACTGTGTCTATGTTTTTTATTTTATTTCTTTTTCTAACAATTTATGTTAAATTTTCTTTCCGTGTTAAAAGGCCCCTTATGATGTCTTTTGCTGCTGTTGTTGTTGTTTGAGACAGGGTCTTGCTCTGTAGTTCAGGCTGGCCCTGAGCTCACTAGGTAGCCCAGGCAAGCCTTGAACTCAGCAGTCCTCCTGCCTCTGTTTCCCAAGTGCTGGGATTACAGGCGTGAGCCACCATGCCCAGCACTGTGGTATGTGGTTACCAGGGATTGAACTCAGGACCTTGCACTTGCAAGGCAGGTGCCAGAACCACTGAGCTAAATCCCTGGGCCAAGATGTCTTCTTAAAACAGATATTGCTTTATGTATTTCAAAGCTATATGCTTAACTACCTAAAAGTATTTTCAGTAAATTAAACATTAAATATTCCTTCTTTGCCCCTTTTAATGTGCAAGTTCTATTTTATCTGAAGTTGTTATTTCCCTGCTATCTTACTTTGTGTCACTATTTATCTGGTAAATAGTTTCTTGTTCCTTATGTTTAACCTTTCCATATCATGTGTTGGTGGTGTGTATCTTTTAAATCTATGTATGTTCCTGGGGTGTTTTTGTTTTTCAGCTATTTCAAAATACCTAGTTTTTTCTTGTTTGTTTTGAGACAGGATCTCAATATGTAGCTCAGGCTGGCCTCAAACTCACTATGTAGTTCATGCTGGCCCTGAAATCACTATGTAGCCCACGCTGTCCTTGAACTCACAGCAATCCTCTCGCCTCAGCCTCCCAAGTGCTGGGATCACAGGCGTGCACCACCACACTCGGCAACAACGCCTAACTTTTAATGAGACACTTTAAACTCTTCCAGGTTTCCTGGGTTTCTGCTTATTCTTATTTTCTTAGCTTTCCTATTGAATATGAGATCAATATAATTTTCTGGGTTTTGTTAATTTCTTTTGGTACAAACTTCTTTGTCCTGCTGTTAAAAATATGTACTTGTTTTCATCTTAAAAGTAAGTATATATATATGATGTGTAAGGTAAGGTAACACATGCTTGACCTCATCACTCACCTGACTGCTGAGATATTACCTCTCAGCCTGTACAGATGTTTCTATCTATACCTCCATGTGGACTGAGGACATACCTATTTATATGTCCTGTTTTATAATTTGAGATATTATCCTGCACCTTGCTGTTTACAACTAATATACTTAGGCAGTTTAAATTAAGAATTTTATTTTTCTCTTTTGGGGCTTATCTTCTGTTTTTTATTTAACTTTTATTGATATGTATTTTCAGTACATATGTATGATCTGTTTTTTTTTTTTTTTGAGACAGGGTCTTGCTTTGTAGTTCAGGCTGGCTCTGAGCTCACTATGTAGCCCAGGCAAGCCTCGAACTCAGCAATCCGCCTGTCTCTGCCTCCCGAGTGCTGGGATTACAAGCGTGAGCCACCACGCCCGGCTGTATGATCTGTTTTGAGGATCTGCTGTATTCTGTTTCCTAGTACTGTATCTTGTTGAAGATTTTTTTTTCATTCATGATCAATGAGAGATTAGCTTGTAATTATCTTTTTTTGGTTGAGTCCTTTACTGGTTTTGGAATCATGGTAATAATGGCTTCCAGAAATGATGTTAGGAGTGTCCCTTCCCTTTCAATTTTGTTAGAGCTTGATGAATATTGGCATTAGGTCTTTCCTAAAGTTCTTTAGTATTCAGCAGTGAATCCACTGTGTCTTGGGCTTTTCTCAGTTGGTTAGGTTTTTTAAATCATTGCTGCTTCAATTTCATTGGCTGTTATTGCCTTATTCAGGGTTTTTATATCTTCTTGTTTCAATTTCAATAATTCAAATGAGTCTAGAAGTCCATCCATTTCTTCTGAGTTCTTCAATTTATTGGACTACAGGTTCTCAAAGTAATTATTTATAATTTTCTGGATTTTGGTGATGTACATTTGATTTCACTTTGTTTTTTAATTGCATTGATTTAGGTTTTTTCTTTCCTTTTTTGTAAGATTGGCTAAGGGTTTGTCTATTTTGTTGATATTTTGAAGAGTCTGCTCTCTTGATTCATTGGCCATTTTAATTGATTTTGTTTGTTTCAATTTCTAAGTTTCTTGTTTGTACTGGCTTTAGATTTTGAGGGGGTTTTTGTGGGTATTTTTTTTTCTAAGACCTTGTGGTGTATCACTGAGTTGTTTATTTGGGCTTGTTCTGTTTTTCTGTTGCGTGTATTCACAGCTACATACTTCCCTCTTAAGACTGCTTTCATTGTGCCCCATTAATTTCTGATATATCATGCTAGTGTTGCTGTATGATTCTAGAAACTGTCTAGTTTCTATCTTGATTTCTTCTGTGACCCATTGATTACTCAAAAGGCCATTGTTTAATTTCCTTGTATTTGCATAATTTAGCTGCTTTTGTCATTGATCTCTAGTTTCACTGTGCTATGATCTGACAACATGCAGGGGATAATTTTGATTTTTTTACATTTACTTAAACATGGCTTATAGGATACCATCTGATTTATTGTGGAGAAAGTTCCATGTGCTGCTGAGAAGAATGTGGTTTTCGTTGTTGGGTGGGACACTGTAGACATCTGTTAAGTCCATTTGTTCAAAGGTTTTGTTCAACTTTGATATTTCTCTGTTGATTTTTTTCTAACTGATCTATTTGTGATAGTATATTGTGGTCCTCCACTATAAATGTTTTGGTGTTTATCTGATCTTTTGTGTCCATTAAGGTTTGTTTTATGAAATTGGGGATGCTGGCATTTAGAGCATATATGTTTATAATTATTCTCTTTTCCAATTGAATTATTCTCTTAATGAATATGTAGTGACCTTCTTTATCTCCTCTGATAAGTTTTGGCTTCAAGTTCACTTTGTCCTGCTTGTTTTCAGGTTCCCATGGCATGAAGCACTGTTTTACATTATTTGATTTTTAGCCTTTACATTCCTTTTAGGATTACATGTGTTTCTTGTATACAGCATATTGGGGTTTTTTTCTTGATGCATTCTGCCAATCTATATCTTTTGACTGGGGGGAGTTCAGACAATTCACATAAGAGTTGTTGCTGAGCAGTATTGACTTATTCCTTTGCTTATTTCCTTGCTATTTTTTTTCTTTCTGCTTAACTGTTGACCCTGGCTTCTATTGTACTTTTTGGTGTCCTTGGCTTCATTGTCTTTTTCTAGGATTTCCTTGAGAACTTTTTGTAGTGCTGGTTTGGTGGTCATGAATTTATGAATTTTTTTTTTTTTTTTGCAGTGCTAGGGATAGAACTTGAGCCCTTGTGCTTGTAAGGTAGGCATGGTACCACTTGAGCTAAATCTCTGGCCTGGTCATAAATTTCTTAAGGTGTCATTTATCATGGAAATATCTTATATTTCCATCAACTTTGAAAGAAAGTCTTGCAAAAAATACAAGTTGGAAATTGTTCTTTCAAGGCTTGACCACTTCAAGCTCCCCTAGTCTTTAAGATTTGCGTTGAGAAGTCTGCTAGACTTCTAATCAATTTACTTTTATAGGTGACTCACTGCTTTTCTCTGATTTCTTTTCCCTAACAGCTTTTAAGATTCCCTCTCCATGTTGGACTGCTGGGATTTTTGACTACAGTGTGTCATGGAGAAGTTATTTTCCAGTTGTCGTTCGGCCTTTCCTATCCCTCAATTTTCTGAATGTTTTCTTTCTCTACATTTGTAAGTTTTCTGCTATTATTTCTATAACAGGCTTTTTATGCCATTTGTGCTGTCTTCTAATTTTTTACTAATTCTAATTAATCTTGAATTAGTTTTCTTTAGATCATCTTGCAGCTGT
>PVIC010005855.1:45235-56450 GCA_004025085.1 Thryonomys swinderianus
TTTTTTTTTTTTTTTTTTTTTTTTTTTTTTTTTTTTTTTTTTTTTTTTTTTTTTTTTTGAGACAGGGTCTCGCTTTGCAGTACAGGCTGGCCCTGAGCTTTGTAGCCCAGGCAAGCCTCAAACTCAGCAATCCTCCTGTCTCTGCCTCCTGAGTGCTGGGATGACAGGCACGAGCCGCCATGCCCCGCACTGTGGTATGTGGTGCAGATTGCTGGTTGATTGTTGGTGGGTATGAGTCACCACGCCCAGCATTCTATGTGGTTACCGGGATCAAACTCAGGACCTTGTGCTTGTGAGGCAGATGCTGGAACCACTGAGCTAAATCTCCCGCCCTGTTTAGTATCTTTTTGTGGGCTTTAATTCTTTGTTAGTCATACATGTTTTTATCATTTTGTTTAGCTCACCTAGCTTTTTAGTAGTATCTTCAGTAAACTTTCCATAATCTATTATCATTTTACTTATATTTTCTTGAGGTCATCAAGCAAACTAGTGAGCTGTTTCTTTGTCTCCTCTGTTATCATTTGCACAGTTTAGCTATGTGGCTTTATATTTCTTTCCTTTCCCTCAATGCTCCATGCTTCAGCTCTGGGGGAGTTGGGAGTTTGAGGAGGCATGTTATTGTCTTGTTTTTATTTTTGTTGTTGTTTTGTCTCTATGTGTGTATGTATGTGTGTTCATGTTTTTGTGCACATGCATTGAGGTTTCTGAGAGTTTATAATGAAACAACTTTGTTGCTAGTATGAAGAAAACCTTTTCAGTGTTTGCCTTTCAGTGAGGGACTCTTGGTATGGCTAAGTATAGGCCTTTGCTTCTGTGTCGAGATCTGGTCACCTCTGTTAACTTGGCAGAGGAAGATGCAGTACAACTGGAACTTTGTTCTCAGGAAATGGACTGCAATACAGCTCATGACCCAGAGATGATTCAGATATCGGCATACAGATAAAATTTATTCATAGCAACTACTACGTACCCTGGTAACAGAACCTAAATCAGCAACAATTGTTACAGCGAGAATTGAGCAAAGACACAGGGAGAGGCAAAATTTGGGGAGAAAAACGGATTTACTTGCAAGGGATCAGATAACACCAAGTTGATGTGTGGAGTATCTGACCAACAACCATAGTTTTTCTTTCTTATATAGTCTTTCCCTTCTCTCATTTGTGTGGCTAGGTCTGATTTAGCAGATGGTTACACTCCTGTTGACATTCTTTGTCACAGCAAACTAAGACTTGATTAAGACAAGTTTCCCGTCTCCAAGCCAAGCAGCTATTTACATAGATGGGGAGTAAGCATAAACTGATAGTCATCAACTGCAAAGGGTCAAGGATACAGCCTGAGCATAGTGAACCCTTTACAATTTTTGCATTTTAACTAATAGAGACTAAGTTTACAGCAGCTAGAGTAAACAATATAAGTAATGCCCTTTCACATTTTAACTAAATTCATAGCTTCCTTTGCATTTCAAAGCAATTAAGGATAATGCAAGTAGTTCCCTCTACATTTTAACTAAGTTTACAGTATAAACAGTGCCTTTTACATCTCACAGCAGCTAAGGGTAAACAATGCAAATAGTGCCTCTACATTTTAACTAAGTTTATAGAGTCAACAGTGCCTTTTACATGTCACAACAGTAATCTAATTCACAGGAGTTGGCATCTAAGTATGCAGGATAAACAATCTTTACAGACAGGGGCCATGCTTATAGTAGGCATTTCTAATCCACATGCTCTTTATAAAAGATTTTCTATTTTACTACTAAGCTTTTCTAATTTACTTGTTTTTCCCTAATACAATAAAAAGCTTCAAAGACAAACTGGATCTTGGCATACCATGAAAACAAATAATGGTACATTGTAACTATAAAAAGGATCCACAATTATAATATAAACACCAAAATGAACCAAATATTGACATAAGTAAATATCCATGATATGTGACAACTATACCTTCACTACCAATAGACAAGAATTCAGTAGGGATAGCATGCAGTTAAATATCTGATATTAATAAAGCTTAATTATTATACTAGCAAAGATACAGTGGATGAAGAATGGGAGAACTAAAGAATAATATTTTAAAAATTAAGTAATGGGAGCTGGACGTGGTGGCTCCCATCTGTAATCCCAGCACTCAGGAGGCAGAAGCAGGAGGATTGCTGTAAATTCAAGGCTGGCCCAGGTTACATAGTAAGCTCAGGACCCTGAACTACAAAGCAAGACCCTGTCTCAAAAACAAAACCAAAGACAAAAACAAAAAACTTTTAAAAATTAAGTGATGGAAGATGAGGAGGAGTGAAAAGTGAGATAAAGATTTGCTCAAGGAGTAAAAGGAAATTAATAGAAGCAGATAAAGATAGTAGAAAAATAAATAAGAAAAAAAGGAGAAAATTTGGGCTGGGATTTAGCTCAAGTGGTACTGTGCCAACATTGGATGCACAAGGGCCCAAGTTCAATCCCCAGTACCGCAAAAAAAAAAGAGAAAATTAAAATTAAAAATTAAAAGGAAAAAGAAAGATAAGGGGAAATAAAGAAAAAATAACAATCCTCCAAACCTCAGGTAAACCAGTAAAGAAGAAAGAGGAAAAAATAAATCCAAGAAAAAAAAAACCATTTTCTTTTTCTCTATATATTTGAGTGAGTGGTTTCTTTCCAGAATCCACAGTTTTAGAGTCCAACAAGTCATGGTTTTCTCTGCCTAGCTTTATAGGTTGTGGGTTTGTGAGTGAGGTTCCCCCCGCCCCGTTCTACAGACCCTTCTATCCATTGAGCCCAGCGGGCGGCATCTGTTAAACTGAGACATGTCCTTGCTCATACTGGTAGATGGGGAAAGTAATCAAATCTCTGATCTGTGCTGGTTATAGGCAGCAGGACAAGGAGTCAAGCTGATCGCTTAATTTAATACCAGAACTTTCAGACTCAACCATTTTTGAAAGCTACATACACCGGGTCCAGTTTTTAACCTTACACGATGGCATACCATGCCCCTCCCTACCTCAGTTTAAACTTCTTAGAGGGTCTATGTCTAGCCTTCACCCTCTCTGCAATTGTCTCCCGTGCCTTTCTCTTACTCAGTCTCTGTGGAAGGGTGGGAATATTGAAGTGAAGTTATTGCTTGTTCAGTAGTTCTAAGGCTCAGTCTTAAATAATCAACCCCTTCCTGAAATGCCATCTGATTAAACACTCTCTGGTTGGTGCCACACTGGATTCTTTCTCTAGCTGTCGCCTGTGGTCTAGGCGTTTCTTGGGTTTAATACTGCTGTTTCTCTCTGGAGCTCCCCACA
Source organism: Thryonomys swinderianus (assembly GCA_004025085.1). Classification (NCBI taxonomy): domain Eukaryota; kingdom Metazoa; phylum Chordata; class Mammalia; order Rodentia; family Thryonomyidae; genus Thryonomys; species Thryonomys swinderianus. The sequence goes on from PVIC010005855.1 coordinate 48,516, forward strand.
ATGGGGGCTTTCCGTGTGTTTGTGGCGACAGGTTTCCCAGCCGAGGCACTAGGGAATCTTCCAGACTGCTTTGGGTTTTTTTTTCTCTATGTTGTGGTTCATTTCTCCAACTGCTCTGTAGCTTCTAATTTTTCCTTTCAGTTCCCTCCTGATTCCCAGAGATCTACTTATTTTTTCTTTTCACTAAGTTGTTAATTTTCAAGTATTTGGATTCTGGCTCCGAGAGAGGCTGTATATTGCTGCTAACTGCTTCTTTACCATTTTGTTTCTCCTCTGTTTTTCTATTTTGATATCACAAAAATGTGTTTGACTAAATTCCTTGAAGTTTTTAATTGAAAGTTAAAAGATATGGCTTTAACATATAACTCTATTGTATGTTATGTTTAACTTGTGTTTTTATTCCTGTAAAGATTTAGCACAAGACTGGGACCCAACTGTAGTCCGAAATTCAAGTAGGATTGATTTAGAAAACTGGCTGTGGAAAGTACATCATGTTTCTAAAAGGTATTTCAAAGCTTTTGTCTTTATTTTCTTTAAGAAAATTTGGGAAAACATTCAGATATGATGAGCATACAGGCAGTTGCTCTTCAAGAACTTCTTTGATAAATAAAGATAGAATTGACATTTGATCAAAGTTAATTTGATTGGTTAAAATGATTGGAGACAGGTTTCCAGCCAAGGCACTAGGGAAGCTTCCAGTTAAAAGATTGGTTTTGTTCAGTTACCCCACCTTGTTTGATGTCCAACAGAGTTCTTTATACTCCGTGATTCTAGATTTATCCAATTCATTCTCCAATTCATTCTCAAAACACAGCTACCTAAGTGAGTATTTTGGAATCAAAGTCTCATCATCCTATTTCCCCACCTAAAACTGCTGGGTGTCCTATCCAGGAAAGCCTATATAGATTAAGAAGCTTCCCCCAACAGCTCCAGCTTCCTCTCCCAGCAGCCCTGGCCTTTATCCCCTATTGTACACTTGCTCTTCCAGAACATGCACTCCTACAAGTCTTAATACTTTTTCTTGGAAATACATTCTTAGCCCCACACTCCTCCCAAACTATACTTCACGTTTAGCATTCTGGTTCAGAGAGTAGATTCTCCAAAATGTGGCCTCCAAAGAATCACATCCACAACTTTTCTGCTTTCATACTATTGTTTCTACATGCTTCTGTTGAAGCTCACATGAAACTTTAGGATAATTTATTGACTTACATATTTCCCTCTTCTAGAGTAACTTTGTGGAAGGAAGACCCTTGTATTTATCTTGTTAGGTACTAAAAATTTGTCTTGTACATGTTAGTTAGAAAATGTCCATGGGACACATAATAATTAACTAATGGACTTCCGATTTCTGAAAATTCTTTTTACTTTATCTACTTATTTGTAGATCCTATTTTTCTTAGAAGGGTTTCCTGAATATAATTAAATATTTAGTTGATAATTCATTATACAGTCTTTAGAAATCCTGATAATGGAGTAAATCAATGAACATGGAGTATAAAACATGGGAGTATGAATTAGGTTACACCATATGTACCTACTGGTATTCAAATATTTTTACATGAAGAGGCAATTGCTTTGGATGTGCAAAATTCTCTCATCCTCTGATCTTCTAAGCTTTTGTTTGCCTCAACATCTTTTTTTTTTTTTGAGACAGGGTCTTGCTTTGTAGTTCAGGCTGGCCCTGCGCTTACCATGTAGCCCAGGCGAGCCGCCGCAAACTCAGCAATCCTCCTGTCTCTGCCTCCCGAGTGCTGGGATGACAGGAGTGAGCCACCACGCCCGGCACTGTGGTATGTGGTGTTGATTGCTGGTGGGCGTGAGTCACCACACCCAGCATTCTATGTGGTTACTGGGATTGAACTCAGGACCTTGCGCTTGTGAGGCAGGCGCTGGAACCACTGAGCTAAATCTCCGGCCCTGACTCAACATCTTGAGTCGGAGTCCCTGATTTAAGTTAGTTTCCTTTGCCTTGACTCAAGAGCCCATATCTGGTATACACAAATACTCTGAATAACAGAATATTGGGTTCCAAATTAATCAGAGCTAACTTGAGTTAGGTGACTATGAAATATTATATCTTCCAGTCATGGGCTGGAGTTGGTGCTACCTGATTTCCGAAGCTCCTGGGAAATTCAAGGAATTGGCATTTCAGATAAAGGTAAGAACCTGTCCCAATACACTATTTTTAAATAGTTTGTTCATCACAATATAGCTGTCATTTAATGACAGTTTCCCTGGGGCCTTACGCGCCACATATTTGATGCCGTAATTGTAATATAGGTTAAAAATGAAATATCTATCATTCCTTTACATATTAGTCATTAGGAACTAATTAACATTCTGACCTATAGCAGAATAGACTAGGTCTTTAAAAAAAAGATTGTTGGTAAAGTTTATATTTCTACTCTAGTGCCTTAAAATTATTCTAAGGTTAATGGAGACTATTTTGCCTTCCATTTTATTTAAAAATGTCACAAACTACTGGGGGAAATATTAGTACTAAATAGATATTTGATGACAATAAAAATTCCTAGTGGTTTTTTGGGACATGACAGTGAGATTGCAATTGTTTAAAGGGGAAAATTCTTTCTTTGAGAGGCATATATTGAAATGTTTACAGAGGAAATAATGTGATGCTGGATTTCCTTTAAAATGATCCAGGAAATGTGAGGCAAGGGCAGCACAGAGGAAATAAAATTGGCCATGAGTTGGTCATCATAACGCTGGGTAATGTGGACGTGCGAGTTCCTTATACTATCCTTTCTGTGTAGATTTGAAAGTTTTTAATAATAAAATGTTCTTAAAATCACAACTAATACTTTTCAAAGCTCTTTATTAATGGTCATTTTTTGAATGAGAAAGAGTATTGTCTCTCAATTCCCCAGTCTACTCTCTAATGGGCATCAGACCTTCTTGGACGAGCTCACCTGAAAGATCACCTGTCCCTTGTCCCGTTGTCTCTCCCATCACCGTCTTCAATGCCTCATCCCACGTATCTGTTATGGTCTGGGTCCAGATGTCCCCCGAGAGCCTCATTTGGTCAGAGGGAGCAGAGTCCAGAACGGGTGATGCTGGGAATAAGGGCGTGTGATGACTAAACACACACGCGAGAGGCTAGAGAGCCTTTTAGTCTGGGTGGGATAAGAGGCACGAAGATGTAGTGAAGCCCCCTCTTGTTAGCTTTGCTGCCTTTGTGCACGCCATGTTGCCTCTCCTCTGTGATGCCTGTTTGCTACCCCAGCCTCCCATCCCGCTAGTTTTGGACTGAAACCCAAATTGCGAGCCAAATAAACTCCTCCCTTTTTAACTCTGCCTGTCAGGGATTGTCTCAGTGGGGAGAGAAAAGTAACTAACATAGTATCAGTTCCTTACATTTTATTACATCTTTGTTTATACTGCCCTGACAGAAATGCAAGCTCCAAGAGAACAGCGATTTTGTCTGCCCTGTTCACTGTTGGAGCTCATTGGCTGGAACAGTGGCTGCCTACGGTTGAATCTCCAATAGCAGTCCACTGAGGAAATAATGGTTGTAAAATAGAATTTTTAGGAGCAATAAACAATATAGGGAAGAAAAAGGAAACTCAATGCAAGATGCTTTTATCTACCTACAAAGTAACAAACACAAGAACTCGAATAATTGATGTATGTTACCACATCTTGTAGGTCTATGTGTTGCTGATGTGCTGATGGTGGTTTATGAAGAGCACATCTTGGTAAAAAACCATACAATAATGGAGTAAAAGGAACAATGTTCCTGACATCAAACCCTAGGAATCTAAGTAAGTACATGACACAGGATTCAGGGGCTGAGAAATCCGAGGGCAAAATCACTTCCCTTTAATGCATAAGGTACCTAAGAACGTGTGTGGGGAGATGAGGGTCAGGGAGGTGGGGAAGATCTTTCAAATTATGCTGTAGAGGAAGCTGAATGAAGATTTAAGTGGGAAGAATATCACATTTTGGTGGGAATGATGAGAGATCAGGTTTCTCTAGATAATCTGTAGAAAGGGAAAGCATGTTGGTGGTTGCTAGGTGTTGGGGAGGGGTGAATTGGAGAGTAACTGCTTAGCAGAATAAGAAGGGATATACTTTGCTGAAGCTCAAAGAGCTACGCAGTAATTCCCAAACATAACCTTCAGACATTGTCGTCTATCTATCTATCTATCTATCTATCTATCTATCTATCTATCTATCTATCTATCATCTATCTATACTTCCTTCTTCCCCCAACTGAGTATCATTTTGTACTATCAGGGTGAACTTGGCCAAACTTGGAATGACACCTGATCTCTTGTTGGCTGGCTCCTTGTAATCACACTTTCATTGACTATGTGCCCAGTAGCCTGCGCATCCATGCCACCAACAGCCAGCAAGAATGTTTGTTTTGGTTGAATAGATGTTAGCAAAAAAAAAAAATCTGAACCTCTTTTTTTTTTTTTAAGCAGTACTGGGGATTGAACCCAGGGCTTGACATAGAGCTCCATCCCCAACTCTTTTCATTTTGAAATAGATTTTCACTAAGTTGCCCAGGCAGGATTCAAATTTGCAGTGCTCCTGCCTCAGCCTCCCAAATGCTAGGATTACAAGCATGCACCACCATGGCACTTAAATTTAAAAATATGGTTAAGGCTTTAAAATGAAATATTTCAACATCTTTCTTAAATAAATTCTGCCTTCTAGTAAAAGAGAATATTATATATTGCTCCCCATGAAAAAAATCTGTAATAATTCTGCTGAAGTTTAATATCACATTTCTAAGTTGTTGATAAGTGATATTTGTGACTATCAAACGCAAAAGGAGAAAAGAGAGGAGACTGGTAACAAATACAGCATTCATTCTTTTTTTCTTTTTATTATCAAAACCACGTGTTTCTGAGCTTTCTTGAATTTGGGTGTAGCTAAGATTCTAAATTCACAAGAAAACCTGAATTGCATGAGTCTTACAGGAACGCTATACAGTAAGAGTTGACTCAATAGAAAAGTGTCTCTTCTACCTTTCTTTTTCAGCCCTCAACTCAGAAGTGCTGGTTGGTGCTTCAGCAACTCTCTGGGACTTCAGGCTTCTAGGTGTCAGAGTAATGAAACAAAATAATTAGTCCCTGCCCTATGACATGTAGTCCAGCCCTTGACTGCTCACCACTGTGTTTCTTTTATGTGAGAGGAAAATAAATGTTTGTTCCATTTAAATAACATGTTGACTGTCTGTTATATGCAGTAGAATCTAATTGAATTAAGAGAGTCATGTTTAATACTTTTTTTTTTTTTTTGGTGACGGGGCTTGAACTCAGGACCTTGAGTTTGTGAAGCAGGAATGAAGCCATTGAGCTAAATCTCTGACCCTAGTACTGTTTTTATTGCCTCTAACAAGTGAAATGTGTGAGCAGGGATTAATCAGGTGCATATGGTTTGCTATGTTTTACCCCAGGTTTATCTTATCTTTCTAACTATTAACGATGGGCCATTTTCTTCACACTTGTCTCAAATATCTTATTTTGTACTATTTTTAATTGCACAAGCAATATATCAACCTACACTTACAATAAACAATTTAAATGGAAATGTTACTGGAAACCTCTACTGTAGGCTACAGTCTCCTACTCAGTGTATGACACAGGCCTGGGGGGGTGGGAAACAAAACTAAAAGACCAAACTAAAAGAGACAAAAAATAGGTCACCGGGGCCGGGCGTGGTGGCTCACACCTGTAATCCCAGCACTCGGGAGGCAGAGGCAGGAGGATTGCTGAGTTCAAGACTTGCCTGGGCTACATAGTGAGCTTAGAGCTAGCCTGAACTACAAAGCGAGACCCTGTCTCAAAAAAAAAAAAAAAATAGGCCACCGGGAAGACTAATTCCAGTGTGAACAACAAAGGTGCTGGCCGGTCCAAGCCAGTGATTTTCACGGGTTATCAACTGGGGTAAAGGCAAACTACAGGCAAGGGCAGTGCTCTGCGCAAGGATGTGCAGTCATGTGGGTTTCTATGGAAATTAATGTAAGCAAGGCTCGTAAAAGACACGACGAAGCATTCTCAAATCAGGAACAGAAAAGACAAAATGTAAGGTTGTGATTAGAACATTGTCCTTTTATTTAAGAAGGTGTAAACTGTGGGAAAGGAATATGGGTGTGAGTTACTCTGACCTTGGCACATTCACTTGGGCCAGGTCAAAACCATCCAGTTGTGGGGTTAATTCTCCACATTCAGCACAGCTGACAGCCTGGTTCGGGGCATGTTCACTTTTACAATCTCCCACATAGACAACACGTCTGTAGAGTAGAGGGTGAACACGTTCTCTTCCCCATGGGCATGTTTTCCCCCATTGGGCAAGCAGGCAAGTCTGCAGAAAACCAAGCTGCCAAAGAGCTAGTTTATCCAGTGATCGACTGCCGAATGCCCACCTTTCTAAGTCTCCTGAATGATGAACTGGAATGGTGGACCAGTTTTATCAAGAATCTTTTTTACATCTTTAATGGGAATGTTCCTAAGGGAATTTTAAAATTTACACTGGATGGGCCAGAGATTTAGCTCACCGGTTCCAGTGCCTGCCTCCCAAGCGCAACATCCTGAGTTCGATCCTGAAAACCACATACAAAGCGGGCTGTGGTGACTCACGCCCACCAGCAACCAATACCACATACCACAGGGCTGGGCGCGGTAGCCCAGGCAAGCCTCAAACTCAGCAATCCTCCTGCCAGCTCTTTCACATAGAGGATTCAGTGCTCCCTGACATGGATTTCCAGGCGATCCACACTATGTGGAAGTTTAGGGAAACTCGAGAGGAAAGTAAGGCAAGTATGTTGACTCTGGGACTGGCAAGCGGGGCACTGACAACCCCAAGGGACTGCACTTCTGACTGGGAACAGGATCTGCTGTAAGCAGAGAAAGAAGGTTATACCATCCTGGAAAACATGGAGACCTATTGCATCCGCTGTTACTCGTTTTCCTGTGTTGGGCAGCTACTGACACAAAATATGATAATATCGAAAGAAGAGGAAAGATAGGGCAATCTATAGCTCCTTTTCCTTCCAGACTTTTCTTATTCATTAATTACCAAAGATAGAGAGTGTTGTTAGAACAAACATATCAAAAATAAAACAGTAGAGATTTTTGTGTGCAGGATTTCTACTCTGGGAAGAATGAAATATATATATATATATATATATATACACACACACATGTGAACAATGGAATACTAAGTGTAATTTTTTAATACTAAGTGTAATTTTGATAACTGTACATATGAGTGAAATGCTCTTACATTTGTGTCTGAAACTGGTCCCTGGTGATACCACCCCAAACACAGCTAATCTTGGCTGTATTTACAACTGATTTGCTAAATGTGAAGATGAATGATAAAATTCATGCCAATAATGTAAAATTCTAATATTTCTTTACTTTCATGGACATGTAAAATAAAATTTAAAACATAGCATGACAGGGCTAGAATTTAGCTCAGTGGTTCTGGCACCTGCCTAGCAGGCGCAAGGTCCCTGGTTCAATCCTGGTAACCACATACAATAATACCGGGCGTGGTGACTCACACCCACCAGCAATCAGTACCACATACCACAAATAACCAGTTTTGTGGCTCAAACCTGTAATGCCAGCACTCAGGAGGCAGAGACAGGAGGATTGCTGAGTTGGAGGCTTGCCTGGGCTACATAGTGAGCTCAGAGCTAGCCTGAACTACAAAGCGAGACCCTGTCTCAAAAATAAATAAATGGATGAATGAATGAATAAATAAATAAATAAAAATAAAAGAATGATAAATTTGAGTCATAATAAAATGGATGTATCTTGAAAACATACTCATAAGTGAAATAAATAGGACACGAATGTGTAAATTCTATATCATTTCTCTAGTATAAGATCTAAATAAGGTCCAGAATGCATGATAAATATTGTGAAATAGGAAGAAAATGGTAAAAAAAAAAAA
>PVIC010005856.1:0-56249 GCA_004025085.1 Thryonomys swinderianus
TCCGGCATTGTGGTATGCGGTGTTGATTGTTGGTGGGCATGTCTCCACGCCCAGCATTATATGTGGTTACCGGGGATCGAACTCAGGACCTTGCGCTTGCGAGGCAGGCGCCGGAACCACTGAGCTAACCCTCCGGCCCTGTACTTCATTTCTTATAAGGATAAAGTTAAGGAAATTTTGGGAAAGAGACTGTACCCCTTAAATCACAATATGTAGACCTTCCAGGCTCATAGGTAGGCCCAGCCCTAGTGAACACGCTTGCCTCTGTGTATACCAGGGCTCCAAATCTAGGATCTGGAATACAGGGACAGATATCATACATTTACATCTCCAAATCTGATCTCTCAATGGCAGCAGCTGTTAGATGGAAGCTTATCACTGTTGTAAGACAACCTCATCTTCAGCATCAGAAAAATGATTTTGTTCCGATACCCATCTTCAAATGCCAGTAAAGTTTGTCTTTCAGTGTCTGTATTTTGTCAAATACTCCTACACAGGCTACATTGTGAAACATTTCTTCATGTAAGTAATAGCTCCACCTTATGATATTCTGCCCTTCTTCTAAACTTTAAAGGTGGGACTTGTCAGAGAAAATGTAAAATGATGGAATGTGAGCACTGGAACTCCCATCCTTGCTTACCACATCCCCTTGCTGAGAGGTCATCATTTCTGATATACTACTCATCCATTCCCACTCGTTATAATAGCTTCATTCTAACAAAAGAGAATGTTGGGATTGAAAATGATGGTCAATTTTTCTCTTTAGTATCCTTAATGGTATGGCCTTTCATTTCTTTCAAGGTTACTCTGAAGGGATCATAACTTTACCATAGCCCAGTATCTATAACTCAATTTAAAATGCAAATTTTGATTTAATTCAAGATTGTCCATCATTAGCTTTTCTTTCTTTTCACCAAATGTAAATAATAGCTTATATGAGTGTGTTTTATTTCATTTTCTGATCTTCTCTGCTTCTACAGAAAAGAGAATTCTGCTAATAATAAGTGACCTCGAATTTTAGCAAAAATAAATCCTATTCACTTGTTTTCCAACTAATTCATCATAATAAGAGGAGCAATGCACCAGGAGGATAGCTTTATGAAAAATTGCAACTGACATGCATCACAAAGTCCAACCAAGTTTTCCTTCAGAATATTTTTTATTTAGATTCACCCTTTTATCTCTTTATAAAAGCTGGATCAGACTCCCATTTCTAGCTTCCTTGCTAACCTCATTTTAGCCTCTCTTTTGCCTGTTTGCAATTTACCTTACAATCAATTTTTCTTTTTTGAGGCAGGGTCTCACTATGTAGTTTAGGTTGGCCTTCTGTTCACAATGTAGATCAGGCTGACCTGGAACTCGTAATCCTTCTGCCTCAGCCTGCCGAGCGCTGTGATTACAGGCGTGCATCACCAAGTCCAGTCCCTCGTCTCAATTTTGGCTATCTGTTGAACTATTTGATTAAAAAAAAACAATACAGATGCTCAAGCCCCACCTCTAGATTTAATTTGTATGGAGCACAGCCTGGGTACCAGGCTTTCTTGAAGCTTGCCAGGTAATTCTAATATGCAAACAGGGTTAAGAACTATAGAAATGAATCATCTTCCAAGCAACATTTATACAGAGTCTTTTCAGAACACTAAGATAGCTCCAATTATCTCAGGTAATCAAATTAAAATACCTAATCCTGTGCTTTAAGTCTCTTTGCCAATTGACTAGAATAGTCCCCTTTCAAAACAGCTTAAATTTATCTCCTTCCGAAAGCTTCCCCAGATTAGTCTCACCTGGATGCCTGAAGATCACTGTTCCCAAATCTCTGGGCTTTCTGACTGGCACTGGTTTACAAACCCTCAGCCCACAGTTGACTGTGTATAATATTGTTTTAATCTTGCTTTTATAGATATCTGTCAGAGGCTTCCCTTGTAATCTAAATCCTTCTGAAGTCCCACGGACTCAACAGACAATCCAAAATAACCAGAAATGTTATTCTCAGGAGAATTTTCTTCTTTAATTTAGCTATCTGGAAGAACAGCCCTTCACACAAAAGTAGTTCACTTTTTAAAAAAGTCATCATATAAAGCCAACAATTTTAAGAGTGTATGTGCTTGGTGTTATTTCTTTCTTACAAAAAGAAATTACCTATAGGATAAATATGAAAAATATATGGGATGGGCTTCCATGCCCATCTCTCTACTGAAACTACTTTTTATATGGCACAACTGACATTTTTATCCCTATGTTTATTCCTATACCTGCCTGGTGATAAATGCTAGAAATAAGATAACAAATAATGTCAAACAGTCTCTCCAAAATGGTGAAGGATAATAGGCAGTTAGAACATCACATAAGCACTTTGTCAGATGTCTTAGGACAACTGAATTATGACCCACCCCATCTTTGCTTAGTGTCTCAGAACGTCAAGACCTAATCCCCTCAGTTTTTGAGTCTCTCCTTTCCTTGGACTTCCCCCATGCCATACAACATGAAAGTTTTCTTCCCTAACTATTCCGTTGCCTCACATTTCTTAAATAACTTGGAAGAGATTTCTCTCGGAGAAGCATAGAAAGAGAAGATAACGGTTTCTCTCAAGAATCTCCTGGATCCTCAGGGCTCTAACACCAGTGCTCCCACAACTCTATCCCCTCTCCAGCACCAGCTAATATGTATAAAATCAAATTCACTCCTTGTGGCTACCCTGATCTGTCCCTCCTGCTGGATTGCCTGTGGCCTCTCTTTCCTTCACCTCCTACACTTTTCCTCACAGGCACAAATTTAGCCGGCACTCAGCTCCCATGACCTACCCTCCTCCCCTCAAAGTGACGGGAGTAGATTTACTTGTGCATTTCCTCTGGCCCCGCAGAGGCTTCCAGTTCTTCCTGCCTCAAGGCCTCTTGCCCTAACCCAATCTATACCTGACTGAAAGAGGCCATTTTATTCCTGTCTCCTTACAGCCTTTGGGGTTCCATTTCCACAGTCATTCTCAAAAATGTTCAAGGTTGCCCTTTCTGCATATAGCAGCTAGGATTCCATGCACCATTCTGTGTCTGTCCCTTGGTTTACACAGGAACACCATCTCCCATTTCTTCACCTCAAAACCCGAGCTTTTAAGCCTATTTTACACCTTCCTTTTCCTTAAATTCTTTCTTTCTGGAACCCAAACCAATTGCTCTCATTTGAATGTCTATAACACTTCAATTACTTCTCATAGCCCCATTTCTACTCTGCACAATAGGATCAGTTATATTTTCAAATATTTACCTCCACATTCTTTTCACCACCACTCAGGTTCCAGCTCCTTCTTCCTCGTGGGTAAGGACACTGTAGGTGTATGTACAAGAATACTTGCAACATTTGGCAGGGTACTGCATGTAGTAGATATTTACTTACTGAAACAAAGCTGTTAATTGGTGGTCTTCCAAAATTAAAGAAAATTAAATAGGAAAATGTTGCTAATTGATAAGTGAATTCTTGTTCCTGAATGTGCAGGTTACAGTTGAGAACATCTTGCTAGGATGGTCAGATTTGAGGGAGGAATCTTAATAAAGGTGCTTGAGTTTATCTTGAAGGCAGCCAGCATGTATGTCTAATTAACCTTTTGGGAGTCTCATCTAAAACTGGCTTCTAAATTCTATTTTTCCTATTTATACATGAACTGCTAAAAGATAGCCATTCTACTTTAGGCATTAAGAAAATATTTTAAAATGATATGAAAATGGAATTCCTAAAAAACTGCATACATCTGTGGTGACCATATAGTGTCCTGACCTCTTTGGAGGCATAGAAAGGCACAAAATATGAGAAGGCATAGGATATTTTATTGTTCTCATGAGATGACAGAAAGTGTCTGAATTCTGTTTAAAGCACCAAAGTATAGTGTCAAACTGTGCAGCGGATACTCCTCAGGGAGCAGGGAGAAGTCATGAAAGCAAAACCAGGTTCTGCAGGGGGAGAGTAGGCATTTAGGATACTTGTGTTAAATAAATGACTGCAAAGTGGTTTAGATTAGGGGATTAGAAACAAAGGTGGATGAAGAGGGCTGTGTGTATGTGTGTGTGCGCGCGCATGTGCATATTGCACGTGTGTGTGCACATGTATGTGTGTAGGGCAGGATGAGTTGTATTGGTGATTCAAAATTCAGATAGTGAATGGCTATTTTAAAGACATGGTATTTTCATGGGAGGACATTCAGGACACTTAACTCCTTAAAATATCAGCTGTTTAGAGGAGGGAGTGGGAAAGACAAAGTCTTTTAAAAAATTCTCCTCTGATAATAATAGTGAATAACAACTATCTATTGAGCTGACACTTATGCACCAGCCACTGTCATATGCCCTTCAGATAGAACATTCCATACACTATAGTCGCCCTTCTTTTAGAAACAAGGCTACAAGTGAGGAGGGGTTAAGTTCACTTGCTCAGGCTTCCGCAGAAGGAAGCACTGAAGGCCACCCTGGTGCAAAGCTCCCACTCGTTCTCACACTTCAGATACAGAACGCTTTGTAGCTCTCAGGTCAATTCAACTGGAAAGAATTATAGTACAAATCACCACAATGAAGGGTTCTCTGTAACATGTTATTTAACTCAGATTTGTCACCATGATCTGCTAACTTCCCGTGTGCATGTATTTTAGCAATGTAGAATTAGTGCAAAAGCTCTATTTTTTGTTGATGCTACAGTAGAGCCATATACTAGTAGTAGTGTGATTTTTTTCTAAACTGCTCTTTTCAAGAAATAAGAATAATAAAAATGTTAAATAATTTAAAAGGAACAAAGTAACAAAAAGTAAATAAAACATTAAAAGAACCTTCTTCTTTTGCAATGCTAGGGATTGAACCCTAGCAGGGCCTCTCACATTATAGGCAAGCAATATACCTCTGAGCTACCTCTTCAGCCCAGAGGTAATCTCATAAGAGTTTCTTTTACTCATTTAATATGATATGGCCATTGTTTAAGGGTCAACATGCTGCACTGGAGATGGCTTTGTAGCACGGGAACTTACTGAGTGAGAAATTAATGGAGTGTATCAGTTTAGCTTCACCAAGAGTATATCCACTACAATGCCAGGAAAGAATGGCAATAAGATAAAATGAAATACTTTTTAAATACAATTTACACAACATATCTCTAACAGATAATTGCAAAAATTACCTAGCTTCTTCCCTTTTGATGCCAAATACCTTGAAACTGGTTCAGAATGTTGGATGCCCAGTTGCACTGACATGAACTCCTTCAAGGGAAGGCTTGTCCTAGCTTTGGGGTCACTGCTGGAAGAAAGTTTTCATGCACCAGTCCTCAGCTACAGAAAGGCCACTGTGCTTAGAGATATGATCACAACACTTTCTAGGATGGGCCACAATGAGTGGCTGCTGGATTTGGGGGTGTAAAGGACCATGCACATTAGACCAGTGTGTCATGTCTGGGAGGCCACTGTAGCTCCAGAGTTACCATGGGACAACTGAGACCATTAGTCAGGCCTGCACTGTATACCTCTTTCTTACTCTGCCCAATCCTGCTAGTTTCCTCTTCGTTCCACAGGTATCGATCCCAAGGCATCTACTAAGCAACACATCCAGTTCTCTCATGATGGGTCTCTCAGAGAACCCAGCAGGTGACAAGAAAAGGGGCACCTTTATATTGAGGCATCAAATGTTCTTATCTTAGGAAGAAAAAGAAATGAGGTCATACATGCCAATTCAGACAAGATAGGGCGAGTTCAGGGTGGTGTGAGCATAGACTGTACATGCTAATTCAATTGTTTTAGAGGAAATTCATGATGGCTGACTGGTTCTATTTGATATACACACACACACACAATTGATTATTTCCCTTGCTGTGCAGAAACTTTTTAATTTGACATCATTTCATTTGTTGATTCTTGGTATTAATATTTGCATAATTGGGGCTTTGTCTAGGATGTTCTTGTTTTTGCCTATGTGTTCAAGTGTTTTATCTTCCAGCAGATTCAGTGCTTCTCTTTTTATACATAGGTCTTTGATCCATTTTGACTTGATCTTTGTACAGGGTGAGAGATATGGATCTAGGTTCACTCTTCCACATTTGGACAAACAGTTTTCATAGCATCATTTGTTAAAGAGGCTATCTTTTCTCCAGAATTTGTTTTTAAAACTTATCAAAGATCAAATGGCCAAAGGTGCATGGAATAGTTTCTGTATGTTCTGTTCTATTCCTTTGGTCTAGATGTCTATTTTTGTTTTTGTTACTGTTGCTTTTTAGTATAAGTTAAAATTTGAGATTGTAATGCCTCCTGCTCCACTCTTTTTGCTCAGGATTGTTCTGGTTCTATTCAGGTTCCACATGAATCTTAGAACATTTTTTCCTAATTCTGTGATGAATGCTTTTGGCATTTTAATAAGAATTATATTAAATCTATATATTATTTTTGGTAATGTGACCATTTTGATAATATTGATTCTACCTGCCCAGAAACATGGGTGTCTTTCCATTTTCTAATGGCTTCCTCCATCTCTTTTTTCTGGGTACTATAGTTCATGTTACTGAGCTCTTTCACCCTTTTGGTTAAGTTGATTCCTAAATATTTAATATTTGAAGCTACTACATATGGAAATGTTTTCCTGATTTCTTTCTTGGTAAGTTCATTACTGATGAAAAATATTGGTATTAATTCTCTAAAGTTTTTATAAAATTCAGTGGTGAATCCATTGGCTCCTAGACTTTTTTTAGTTGGTAGAATTTTTATTTTTGCTTTGTTTTCATCGCCTCTGAAAGATGAAACTTTTTAACTTAAATTAATTTGAGTTGAATTTCTATCAGTTGTCACCAACACAGTTCTGATTCATGGACATTTGGGGAAGAGGTTATGCATTTATGAAGTGTCAAATGACGATATAATCAATATGTAATTGCATGATATAGTTAGGTAAATACTTCTGAAGGCAATGACAGAGTATAGGTACTCAATATTTGACTCATTCCATTTTAAATTAAGAAATAAAGTTTGTAATTCACCTGATTCTAAGTAATGTCTAATTCTCACAAGTTGAATACTTATTCTTAGTGTATTAAAAGGCATTATTGCAACCCTACACCCATTATTAATCAGAAATATTTATCTGTTTTTAAACATTGATTTTATTTGTATATTTTATATACACCTCATGATCACACTTGGCATTGAGAATTTGTACCAGTGTATGAAATAACTTAATTCTCATTTTCTCCTATTCCCCTATCTACCTTACAACCTCCTGGTCCTCATATACATAAGCTTTGCTTCTGGTTTTTACCATCAACTTTTTTCTTATCCATCTTTAGTTACCCTACCCTCTTTTTCCTTTGAATATTTTCTATTTCACAATATCTATCATACATTTTAGAACTCATTTATATCTTCAAGAAATATTTATTTATATCTACAAGAACTAAGTCATTATAGTACTTATATAATGAAAGTAGTTTGATGGAAGAATTTAGAATCAGTGAGCTTTAGAGTCTATTTCTGGTTTGACCCCTCATGAGTGGAGTACACATAGATATATTTTCCAGTAGCCAAAGACTTTCATTTCCTTATCTCTAGAAAAGATATAATAGGCTTACCTTGCAGGATGTTTTAAGAGTTATGAATTAAACCTACAAAAATGATGGATATAGTTGCTTTCTCAGAGAAGATTTTAACTATTGATTATTAATTTTTTCGTAATAGTTGTAAGGCATCAAATGGTCATTTGCTAATTACTTTTAGTACACAATTATAAGCTAATAATGTTCTTAATTAGAATTTATTTTTTTACTTCCAAAGAAGGCAAAATTTCCATTTTATCTACTGTTGCTAAACCTTGATCTCTGGAAGTTCAAGACAGTGTAATAAGACAGGGAAGACAAGAGATATATAAGTGGTATGGAGTTAATACTGGAGAGGAAAGACAAAGTTATCATTTTTTCCTGGAAATGAAATCGTTTCTCAAGATTATCCAAGATAATCAACTGAAAGGATTAATAGAGATAAAGGGAATGATTTGGAAGATAGCCAGATATACTCAAAATTTATAAAACACGATTAGTTCCCCATATATATAGCAACTGGATAGAAATTCAGTGGACAAAGAAAACACTCTATTCATAATTGCAACAAAAATATGTCCTATTAGAAATTGAAATATGAGACCAAAGTAAGTTAATTATGTAATATTAGAGAAAAAATAGATAAATGGAGCAAAATAGTCCAGGAATAAATCCATGTGTTTGTGGAGATTTAGGAATGTAGAGCATTATTTCAGTTGGTAGAGGAAAAAAATGGAACCCTAAATAAGTGGTATAATGATAATGGGCAAGACATTTTTATTTGTTATTTTTCTGATTCCAGGGATCAAACTCAGGACTTTGTGCTTGCGATGCAGGTGTGGCATCACTGAGCTAAATCCCCAGCCCTAAGACATTTTAAAGGCACAATCTAAAAGATAAATTCTAGGTGAATTGAAGATTTATTTTTAAAAGATAAAACCATAGGAACTAAGAGATAACTTTATACAAAACAGATTCTATAATCAAACAGTAAAATTTGTAGCTATGTGAAATTTTTTGTCAAAATGATATCAAAAGCAAAGTGGAAAATCAAATAATAAGTTTAGAAATAAAATTGAAAACCATGGGCAACGTTAAGAGTAATATAGAGAGTATATCTAAAATCAGTATAGTATAAATAACTAAATCTAGTTTAAATTAAAAGAAGACAAATGGAAGCTTGGTGAAATCAATGTTCTTCAGGGTTCATCTTTTACACTTGATTTGTGAAAGTTAATGAAAATGTCAATAAAATAAGTTCTGGCTGCTCAAATTATTTAAATTTAAAACTGAAAGTAGCAGAGAACTTGCTGGGAGGAGAGAAGATTATTTGAGTGAGCTTGGTTTCCAAAGATAGGTATTAAACTTGCTTTAATTGAAGTCTTTTTTTGTGGTACCAGGGTCTCTTACACAAATGAATGCTTAATGATAATGGTGATGTATATTATAATAATGCTCACACATATATGAAATATTTTATAATCGTGTGGACTGCTGAATGACAGCAAACATGACTGATTAGATCAATATCATTTGCATACCATTATGAACTTGATGTTTTTCATTCTCTTCTTGTATCTCAATCATATCTTAGTATGCTAAAAGTATGTTAGTGGGATTATGTCAATATTATATCCTTTATGGTATTCCACAGATAAGAAAAATGTGATAAAGTGTTATGAGATGTTATATAGTAACAGATTTGATGATACAGTGCTTTGGAAGTTCTCTTCCATGATTTGTTAAGTCCAACCACAGTGTACTTAGTGAGAAAACAAACCCAAAATTTTGATTTATATTCCTTTCCTGGTATAGTCATTTACATCAGGTAAGGGCTAACTAAGCTACGGAGTTCAACAAATATTTATTGGAAGCACTCAATATACATGTCAGACAGTCAAAGTTGATTAGGACAGACAAGAGCTTTCCTCATGGAGGTCACAGTCCAGGTGAGAAGACAATGAAACAAGCAAGTATATTAGAGTCAATACAGGTGTCCAACAATTGTCCTGGAAGCACAAAATGGAAATACAAAGTTTACTTGTTACTACCCCAGAACAGGGAGCTATTTTCAATCTCTAATAAACCAGTCAATTTATTTTTGAATGCCAACCATCCTCCACATACTGTGCTTGACAGTATATATTTTGAGAAATATTTATATTATATATTTTAAGAAATACATAATTATATTTTGAGAAATATGTAATTATCTCATTTATGACTATGTAAGCTGTACGTTAGATTATTCAATGGAATAACTAAACATTAAATAGTACAGTGGTTAAGGCACAGCCTTAGAAGCAGAATCTTTGCTCTGTCTTAATTTACTGGGTGAACAAATTCCTTAATATTACTGAGTATCAGGTCTTTTCATCTATAAAAATGTATAGTAGGGGCCTGAGATTTAGCTCAGTAGTTCCAGCGCCTGCCTAGCAAGTGCAAGGTCCCTGGTTCAATCCCTGGTAACCATATACAACAATACTGGGCATGGTGGCTCATGCCCACTGGCAATCAGTACCACATACAACAAATACCAGGCTTGGTGGCTCAAGCCTGTTATCCCAGCATGCAGGAGGCAGAGGCAGGAGGATTGCTGGGTTCGAGGCTTGCCTGAGCTACATAGTGAGCTCAGAGCCAACCTGAACTACAAAACGAGACCTTATCTCAAAAAAAAGATGTATATTAGGATAAGCTTCATATATAAATATTGCATTACCAGTTATTTGGCTAACACTAAATAAATAATAGCAAACATTAAGAATATAAAAGGCCCACATAGCTATTTATTAATTCTTCAACACATTTATTATTTATTTAGTAGTTTTATTTTATTAAATGTATGTTTATTAAATATCTTCAAAATATTGTTGTTTGTTTAGGATTTCATTATATTTATAACATTATTCTGGTTTTCTACTTGAGTAGAATTTTGAATCTGCTTAGTCATTCTGTCACAATCATAGCTGTTTGAGAATTAAACCAGTTAGCAGTAGCTAAATAACTTTTACAACAAAATTATAAAAATTATGCAAAAAATATGTTAAATTGTGGGGTTTGAGTTCATTATATTATATTCCGTTTAATATGTGATTTAGTCTTGATGAACTAGAGTTAAAATGGTTCTGTTTTTTTGGGTTCTGTCTGCATGAGGTTATGTAAGCCCTGAGATCAACTGTCAGTAAACTCGGTGTCTGGTAGGGA
Source organism: Thryonomys swinderianus (assembly GCA_004025085.1). Taxonomy (NCBI): domain Eukaryota; kingdom Metazoa; phylum Chordata; class Mammalia; order Rodentia; family Thryonomyidae; genus Thryonomys; species Thryonomys swinderianus. Next base: position 10,744 of record PVIC010005856.1, read on the forward strand.
AATAGACATAAATATAGTGATCATACAGTGTTATAAGAAGTGTAATTATGTTTTATACATAAAATATAAAAGTTAAAAATGTACTCTAATACAAAATATAGTACTGAAGCAACAGAAGAGGAGATAAATTCAATTATGTAAATCCCTGAGACAATTTCTTGGAGCTGGGATGCTTACACTAAGACTTATGGGATGAATATCAAGAAGTGATTAGGTGAGGCTGGGAAAGGAGAAGGTGTGGGAGACGTGGGAACTAGATGAGGAAGGCATGGCGAAGTCAGATGCATACGGTTCAGGAAGCATCTGGAAGGAGAGGTAGAGAAGGTGAAGCCGATGGAGCAGTGGATGGAAGAGCATCTTATGGAGTGGCTTTGTCCTGTAGGCCATGGTATTAAAATAGCAGATTTCTGACTTTGAAAGGCTATGCTTGCAGTTATGTAGATATTCATTTGGCAAGCAGAAGACATGTTAAGAAATACCGGCCAAAAGTGATGACAAAAAATGGATGAAGGCAGTGACTGTTTGTAGAAGACTTGCTCAGCAGAGGCAGTGTATGGAGCAAGTACTTCTGTGCTTTCATTGGTCCTCACAGCAGTCCTGTGGAGAAGAGTTCCAGGTAAAAGAGAATTCAGTCTCAGGCGTGTCAGTTTATCATTCCCAAAGCCGGACTGGCAAGCAGTACGCATGGGATGCAAGCACAGATCCTTCTGATACCAAATCATCTGTGCATTCATTTCTGTATCACACTGTCTTTCTGGGAGACAGAGCATGAGGCCCACAGTGAAGGCAACGACAGTAATAATCACAAGCACAGACAAGTGTAAGAGGTACTGAGCTGACCTTGTCTCTGAGATATGATGCTTGAATATGGAGAAAGAAGGAGTCTGTGATAGCTCCTAGGTGGAGAGAACATAGGAGGCTATAGAATAAGGGATTTCAAAACATAGTATGGGACAAAAAGTGCAAAGCGGTCTTTGAACAGGACTCGTTGAACAGTGGGGTTTAAAGATTAAGATGATCAGGACAGGGTGATGAGAAAGGGCAGTGTGCATCAACTGGCTTTGGAGTCTGTCTTGCCAAAAACTCCTTATTTTTAAAACAAACAGAAGTCATAGCAGTGAGGATTTGGTTTGCTATTTAAAAAAGAAAAGCACTGCTTCCCAGCTCAGTGTTGTATTTGTAGTATTTGAATCAACCTTCACTACAGAAATTATCTATGATATGATTACCAAAGCAGGGAGGATTGGAGCCTCTCCCAGCACAATCAGAGCCAAGCCTAGCCACTGACTTCAGGAGCAATTAGTGTGTTCAGGGAGTTATGGAGACCTTCCTGAAACTTAAGTGTCTGGACAAGGTTTTTTTTACTTAACTAAACCTCACGGGGGTCACTGGACTACATCTGTGCCGACTGTTGAAGCTTGCTGCATCAGATTATAGAAAGTCACTAGATTTGAAAAGGATGAAGTAAATAAATTCAAATGATTGTTATGCTAAAGAATTTGAAATATAGACTGACAGTATAGACAAGACTAGTCTTACACTTATCTCAGATGTTGTTAGAAATAAAAGATTCCTGGACCTTACCTAAGAGCATTGCTTATAGTCTTTTCTCTTTCAGGGGATAAATGCCAATATATTCATCCCTCAAAGCACTGGCTTCTGCTGACCCCTGTCTGTCTCTGTCTCTGTCATTCTCTATCCTTGAATACTACCACCATCACCACCATCAGTTTCATCTTTTTAAAACTGGAAGGTCACATTGCTTCTATAAAGCCTAAGAGACACTCAGAAAGTGTCTGACAACTTAGTGATGTTATTTTTCAGTTAGAGAGGATCAAAGGTGGTTATAGATCCTGAGGTCATGAAAGGGCTTCTAAACTATGAACCAGAACAGAAGTTATAGAATGAAATTATTTTTAAATGTGACCATATAAAACTAAAAAAATTTTCAGGGTCAAAAACCTCCATAAATACAAAAAAGCAAATTATAAACTGGGAAAAGTAGCTGTATCATATGTGGCAGACAAGATGTCATTGTATATTTTTTAAATGCTCACAAAGGGTAGAGAAAAAGGTAACTACTCCAATAGAAAAATGGTCAAGGAATGCACAACAGAAAAAGGCAATTAACAAAATAAGAATCACAGAGGTCAAAGAATATTTGACCTTATGAGAGATCATAGAGCGTATTAAAACAATAAACCAATTTTCTCCTACAAATTGGTTTAAAAGTTTTAATGATGAATACCTAATGTTGTTGAGGGTATAAGAACATAGACATTAACATAAGTTGCATTTGAAAATATGAGCCAGTATAAATATTTCTGGGGTAAATTCAGCTACGCTTAAAAAATACTAAGTGTAGGCAGCTTCTTTGACCTAGAAAGAAGATTGATTATGTTGATTCTTAAAGATTTCGTCTGAAGGAAATAACCAGAATTAGACACAATAATTTTTCTCTAAAAACAATCATTTTAGTACATTTAGAAGAATGAAAAATCAAACTTTCGGGCCGGAGGGTTAGCTCAGTGGTTCAGGCGCCTGCCTCGCAAGCTCAAGGTCCTGAGTTCAATCCCCGGTAACCACATACAATGCTGGGCGTGGAGACTCACGCCCACCAGCAATCAATACCACATACCACAGTGCCGGGCGTGGTGGCTCACGCCTGTAATCCCAGCACTCGGGAGGCGCAGAGACAGGAGGATTGCTGAGTTCAAGGCTTGCCTAGGCTACATAGTGAGCTCAGATCCAGCCTGAGCTATAAAGCGAGACCCTGTCTCAAAAAAAAAAAATCAAACTTTCACATTTATTAGATAATATATTACATCTCTAAAATTCTTGTGCAGTTTTTAACTATGCTGTAGATGAAAATTCAATAAAATAAAATATTTATAACATGTTATTAAAACTAATTAAATGTATGTGTGGAAGTATCTTAATCTTACGAACAGCATATGCATGAGTTTCTATGTAGGGATCTATATTAATATCTGCAAGAATTAAGCAGAATCTCTTTAAGGACAAGGATTTTGACCATTTAGTTCATACTGTAGACCCAGATTTGAAATAGTTGCCAGGCACATGGTATTTAAGAATCCTATTTGCAAGTTTATTAAATTTTTTTATATTTCTCTACATTTTTTTAACTTTTTGAAATAAATTTGTATTGTTTTAAAGGAGAATTAATTTTAATTTTGAAAAATGTTATTGGATAAAATTAACTATAGACAGAATATAAGATCTGATTGCCAATAGGTACCTCATGAAATTTAAATCCCCAATTCAAAATTAACCAAGGAGTGTAGGGAGGTTGAAAAATACATGGTTAACGATTCAGGAGGTTTAGGACTACTCAGCTGTTCTGTGTTACCCTTTGGGTGGTTGTAGTACTAAGTATGATTTTTAAACTTTTCTGCTAGGTGTTCTAAAACAGAGCTATTGAGATCTTCAAGTGTAAAATTTCTTCAAGGTTTCTCATTTGTCTAAATTTTGTATTGTATTTTGTAACCTATCCAGTGAAATTCATATAAAATATTTGAAATTGCTCACCATCAATTCAGATTGATTCTTGGAAATTCCATGTCATCCTGTGACTTGTGTGCTTGCTATCACTTGTTGAATACTTTTAAGAGAGTACTTTCAGGTAGGGATGGGAGCACAGTGTTAGGGAGAAAGATTAGCACAACCTGGGAAAATAGAGTCAAGTGAGAATTTCTTATTGGGAGGTTGGAAGATGGGTAGGCTGACGAACTGACATCAACACGCCATCTGCTTGGCAGGTGTATCTCTGCAGTGAAACATCTCATAGGAAAGAAATAAATTAGGAAAGTGCTGGGTGTATTTCCTGACATGCAGTGAGCACCTAATCAATGATGAGTTTTATTAAGTATTGTCACCATAGTTCTCATGTGAGATGTCACTACCACTTAACTTATCAAGTAATTGTTTCTCTGATTCACTGTATATCCAGCCACATTCTCATGTGATTTCCTAAGCAGGTTTTTCCATAGATAATGAGCAAAATATCTGTATGCAGTCATATTTCTCTGAAAATTCATGAATAAGTCAGTCCTAAAATATAGGCTCATCTCTTCATGGTCTGCACAATCACATATCTTTATATATAGATACAGATCTTGGACATGGGGATTTTTTTCATTTAAGTTTATTGGTGCATTTTAGATATACATTATGATTGCATTTATCATTGGGAATGTGTACCTGACCATGATATATGTTGGTTCTTCTTTTTTTCCCCACTCTCTGACTTTACCTTCCCTTTATCCCTACTTATTTACAAAAACATTGTTTCCATTTTTCCTTCTTTTCTCATATTTTTTCCCCTCACTTCTTTCCTTTTTCCTGTACTCCCTCCCTATTTTCCCTTCTTCTTTGGACATTTTCTTCATATTTCACATTTTGGTTCGCATTTACACTTTCAGTTTTTCACACCAGAGTAGCTATTCAGAAATTTATATGTGTGTCATAGTTACTTCACTTAAGAGTATGACTTTAATGTGCATTCATTTAGCTAAAAATGTCTTTAGTTTATCATTGTCTATGGCTGAATGGCATTCTACTTTATTAAAAAAAAACATACACACATCTTCTTTATCCAGTCACCGTTGATGGACTTTTGGGCTATTTTCAAGGTTTAGCTATTATAAACTGTGTCACTATAACCATGGCTGTGCATATATCATTGTGATATGATGCTTTTTAATTATTTTGGGAAGATATCTAGTAGCAGAATACCTGGATCAAATAGGACCCTTAACCCTAGTTTTTTGAGGATTCTCTATACTTATTTCCATAGTGGCTTCATGAGTCTACACTCTCACCAAGTAGAAGGGTTCCTTTCTCCCACATCCCCACCAGCATTTGTTATTCATTAATATTTTGATAGCAGCCATTCTTTCTAGAGATGGAATCTCAGCATTGTATGTATCTGCGTCTCTCAAAAGACCAGTGAAGTTGAACATTTCTTCATGTTTATTTGATGTTTCTGCTTCTTCATCTGAGAGATTTCTGTTCATTTAAGATGCCCGTCTTTGGACTGTGTCTTTAAATTTGGGAGGCCTGGTATTTAAAAATTTCTTATACATTTAGTAGTAGACCTGTGTTGAAGAATGGCTGGTAAAAAATTTTTCCCACATTGTGGGTTGTCTTTTTGCTCTGTTGGTGGTTTCTCTTGCTGAGCAGAAGCTTTTTGATAAGATGAGGTCACAGTTGTTGATTCTTTATGCTATTTACTGTGTGACTGAGGTTTTGTTCATCAAGTTTTTTCCTATGTCACTGTCTCTGAGAGTTCTACCTAATCTGTCTTCTGTCAGGTTTAGTGTTTCTGTTTTAATATTTAGATCTTTGAACCATTTCGATTTTTATTTAGTGCATGATGACAGACATGGGTCTAGTTTTAATTTTTGGCAGGTTGAAATCCAGGTTTCCAGTACCATTTAGTAAAGAGGCTGAGAGTGTTTGGCTCCTCAGAACATGGTGATTTTCAGAACAATACTGTCTCTTGAGTTATATCTGGACCATAAGCTTTTCCTAGTCAACAACAGTAACTCATTTTTGTAACTGGCATTAACAATAGCATACGTATCTAGTAAGTTCCAAAGCAGGAGATTTTTGGTCATATCTCACAATAAAAAAAAAACATTCGGGGAGGCATCCAGAACACACATTGATAATTTCATGAGATAATACTTACTACATTAGTAGTCTAAAATTAGAGTAGTAGGCAAATACCACTGTCTTGGAATCCACAGATAAAATCTTGTTGGGCTTCTCTGCTTTTCTTTCTTCTCTTTTATTCTAATAACCAGTCTTAACTGCTTTGATTTATGCCTTACACATATATTCCCCACCTATGACCTCTGGCTAGCTTTGAGCTATGAACACTGGCTTCCACCTGTTGCATACGCCTTCTGCAACCATTTGTATTTCCAATATTTATCAGGACAATTGAAAATTTTTACTATATAATGGCTGGTTTTATTTAGAATGTATGTTCTTTTGACCTAAGTCCTTTTGTTTGCCTGGATCCATTAAATTCTGACCACTAAATTCATCCAACAGGTGCTTATGTGCTAGGTCTTGTTTTCCAAGCAACCAACTCCAGTTTACCCACACTTTGTGCATCCCAGCCACTTCCATCTTCCAAACAGGACTGCCTCTGTCCATTCTTGGGGTGTGTGTGTATGTGTGTATGTGTACTAATTTATGAATCAGTACACACATAACTTTCTGGAAACCGCGTGATAGCATACTAATATGAACTTTTTTCATGATTACTTTCTTGTACACAAGGAAAATACATTTTGGAGTTTGAGAGCTCTCAAATCCTTATTCTGCCACTTTTTTGCTGTATAATATCATGCATCCATTCCTCATTTGTAACATCATAAGGGTTTTGCATATATTAAACAGAACAAATGAAATGGCAAATTAATACTGCATGTGCCTTATCAGTATCTTACAAGAACCCATTAATGTTCCTACCATCTTAGAGATGAGAAAATTGAGGCTCAAGGACATTATGGAACATGGCTGAAGTGTTACTAGTATATTGCAGGAATAGATTTGAATCCCCCAAACTAGAAGAGAGTACAGTCCTCCCTATTTGTGGTGTAGGACCCATGGAGGGTCAGAGTTCTGCTCAGAATAGATTCAGGTTAGTCCTTGTTTATATTTGTAACACCACACCTCTTACTTCTCCCAAAGATGAAAATTTCTAGGGTTGTTCTCTTTGCTGTATATCTTCTCTTAGGTTAGGGCCATTTGGGACACTCTTTGACATCAAATAGTTTGTTGAAGAAACTAAAGTTGATCGAAAAACCATCTGTGAACCACTTGATTGTTTTTTTTTTTTTTACTCCCATTTTGCACAGTGTTGCAGTGGTCAGTATGAAACATACCAGACGACTGATTCAGCCCAAGGCCAAATTGGTGGGGGCTCTATGCGAGCATTTACTTTACTGCTTGGCTTGCAGAGCTGCCTGCCTTGATGTTACAGCCTCTTAGACACATTTTTGTCAATTCCAAAGGGCCATTAGGTTAGTACGTGCCTAACTGCAGTACATCTGTTTGCTTTGGATAAAAACGAGTGCTTTCCCAGCTGTTCATTTCTTCTACCTTTTTTCTTTGTTTCCCTAGAGCTTGAGCTTTTAGCATTTACGATTTTTTTCCAAGCTGTTAGACTAAATCCAGAATTATCATTGCAGCATTTCAGAGAACCTGACCTGGTCCATTTTCAGATTTGTGTTAAACCCTAAAATGCAGGCCCGCATGCACATGCACACAGACCACACACACACACACACACACACACACACACACACACGCTTTGGAATTCAAAATCTGGTAAAATAATTTCAATTACATCAATTTAATACATGTCTAAATTTTAAAAATACATTATATATATAGTTTTCTTGTATTGAATTTATTTTTATTTTTATTTTTTTGCTTTATTTTTTTGTTTGTTTGTTTTTTGGAGACAGGGTCTTGCTTTGTAGTTCAGGCTGGCCCTGAGCTCACTATGGTGCCCAGGCAAGCCGCCGCGAACTCAGCAATTCTCCCGTCTCTGCCTCCCGAGTGCTGGGATTACAGGCGTGAGCCACCACGCCCAGCATTATATGTGGTAACCGGGGATCGAACTCAAGTCCTTACGCTTGCGAGGCAGGCGCTGGAACCACTGAGCTAACCCTCCGGCCCTGAATTTATTTTTTGAATGTGTAAAATGTGTTATTTCAAAGCCAAAATTATGTAAAAAACAGACTCACAAAAGTCTTGAATATCAGCTCATTCTTTCCACTTGCCTCTCTGTATCCATGCATATGTAAAGATATTTGTATTTTAAACATTTAAAAAGGTATCATATACTTATATTAAAGTACTCAAAGCATGAGTGTGCAGCTTGATGAATTCTCAATAACAGTACACACTCATGTATCCATCATCTAGGCGCAGAAATAGAATCTTACCAGCACCCTTGAGTGTATTGTTGTGTTCTTCTGGTTACTAGTTTCTGTTTCTCCTCAGACACTATCACATTCCTGATTTCAAACACTATGCATTCATTTTACCAGATGCTGAACTAGAAGTAGCATAGTATAGTACATTCTAAGCTTCTGCCATTCAACAATATGTTTACGAGATTCATTCAAGTTGTGTGTAGTAGGAGTGTTCACTCTCTTTGTCTCTGCCATCTAGTCCATTGTACTGCACATACAATACACTGTAATTTATTAATTTTGTTGTTGGTGGAGATGCACATTTTTAGTTTAGGACTTTAACCAATAGTGCTTCTTAAACTTTTCCTGTATGTCTTCTGACACATGTATGAGTTTCTGTTGTGTGTACTGCCAAGAGTAGAATTGCTGGGTCATGTAATATGAATATGTTTAGGCTTTCAGTGGATATAACCAAAGGGTTAAGTACACACTCCAATTTGTACTCCTCCCAGAAGTGGATAAAAGTTCCATTTGTTGCTCATATTGCCAATGCTTCCTGCCAACAAATGTTGATTTTATCCATTTTGGCAGAGATCTCTCTGTATATTTAGTTTGCATTTTTCCTGGTTATACTAGTTTTTAGTTTATTTTCCACTATTACTTTTTAAAAATAAATATACAAGTGTATACATTTTTGTTATACAAAAAGTAATACATGCTTTGTACTATTTTGTATTCTGGATTTTTTTAAACAAAGCAGAGGTCTCTGTGTAATATAGTATGCCAAGATCTTACTCATTTCTTTTCACAATCATTCCTCTATCAATGGCTATTTCAGTTGTTAATAAACATTCCTTGTTATAAATATGCTGCAGTCAATAGGTTTGTGCATATATGTTTTCGTATTTTTGCTACTGTGTTTCTGGGATAGTCTTAGAAATGGCATTGCTTGGCCAAAGATAAATGCATATGTAATTTTGTTAGGTATTGCCAAATTTCCCTATATACAGGTTATACTATTTTATATTCCCATGGTGAACTGTGAAACATGCACTGATATATTTTATGCAATAACCTTTTTCTCTTATAATAGTCTATAGTCAAAGAATTAAGACACTGGTAAATTTTTCTAAATGACAAATTTTCCAAAGTAAAATATTGATTACTTATACTACCAGAACCTCATACCTCATAAAATATTTAATATTCTTTAAATGAGTACATGTTAAAATTGAGTTAATTAATGTGTATCCATATATATGTATATGTATATATATGTATACATATTCCCTTACATTGATACTTTTCTTTATCCATTCATTTATTGATGAGTACAAAGTTACTAACAATCTGTGTTTTAACAAGCCCACCAAATGATTCTCATCTAAGACTTTAAGAATCATAAGCCTATGGGATCAAGGGATAAGTGGAGGAAGAAGAGAGAGAAGGCAAAAATAAATTAAGACGTGTTATTTATATGTACCCACTTCCCACAAAGACTGTAAATATTACTATACACATATGCTAATAAATAAAAATTAGAAAAGAATTGTAAGCCTAGATAAGTTGTAGAGCTCCTAGGTAATAGGGAATAAATTGTGGTGATTGTCATCACCATAAACTGTGGTGGACAGTTCTAGAATTGTCTTAGGATGTTTGTAAACTATATTTGATAGAGGAAGTTACTCTGCATAATGCATATGACTCAGGGAAAAGTATAATACCTCCTTGGTTGTGGTAATCTCACAAGGATACAGTATAGAATGCTATAGTTCCAGATAAAAAGTATTCAGTGATGTTTGAAATACAAAGTGTTTTACTAAGTAAGGATATATATGTGGATAAAGTACTAAATTAGGCTAACCTGATCTTTGAGACTGGACTGGGATGAAAACTTACCACTTAAAAGTGTAAGGCGGATAAAAGAAAAGTTAAAGGGCATGTGCCATAAATAACAAAGATAAGCAGCAGCCTTCTGGATTATGCTCACTATGAAATTCAGTGAGCTATTCATGGAGTTGACAGGTATAGTTATTTTGAATGAGCTGAATTCTCTTGCAGTTACCAGGGAACATTTGCGGTTATGTAAACTACCATAACAAGGGTAGTCAAATCTCATGAACAGAACATTAACTGACAGCCCAAGGCAGTCAGTCAGTTGAGGACCCCAGCATGATGCGCAATAGTGCTAAATGGGCTTTGGGATGGAGAGATTCAATTTTCCCACAAGAAACCAGCTAGAGAATTCTGTTGGAGGTAAAGTGTAGTATTAAGCAGGCTACTGATAACATTTAATAAGGAATATTTATTATTGCTGAAGAAATGAATATATATATATTTGATTTTATTTGGACTCATGATATTTTTGAGACTCAGGACAAGTACTTCTTTATATATAGATAATCTGAGTGATCAAATGATTGAATAAATAACATAATTTCACTCACATTTATTAAGTACCTATATGTTGACAAGAGACAGGCTTCAGAGTATACTTTTGCACTGCAGAATGATATTGATTTGATTCAATATCTAACACACACACACACACACACACACACACACACACACACACACACATATATATATATATATATATATATATATATATATATATATACACACACACACAAACACACACACCAGTGGTGACAAACCTATACCACAGTGGCTGCTTATATCACTGAAAGCGCTAAAAGAGTCATAATCACTGACACACTATGGTGGCACGAAAAGACTATAATAGAGCTGGAAATTTCCTGTTGCCTAGTGACAATTTAGCAGTGATAATGTACTAGCACAATGGATGACATGTTTGTGGTGACGCCGGTGTCAACAAAGCTACTGTGCTTTGGTATGAACATATAACATATATAATTACTTACTGTGCATAATTGTTGATAATGGTAATACATTGTTTGTATACATCTACTTCACTAGAGTATACTTTGTATCATTTTTTACATTGTTTTGCTACGTACAAAAACTTCATTGTAAAAGATTTTGCATGTGACTGGGTTCTCTTGATTCCTTCATTTTCTCTCATATTTGATTTACCCTGGTGCTGTTTTGTTCACTGTGGCACAAGGAGCAATCCAGTGACTGCAAACGTTTTAGAGCTTTCAGTGATACAAACAGTCAGCAGTAGCGGTGTGCCATAGGTCCACCACCCCTGAGCTACACCATATAGCCTAGGTGTGCAGTGGGCCGTACCCTTTGCGTTTGTGTATGTACACTCTATGACTGTCACACAAGAAAATCACCAGGAGTCCACTCATTTATCAGAACATCCTCCCACTGTTAGAAAAAAACCCGCCAAACTTTATAACGATAAATAGGTCAGCAGACTTTCCAGTGGTGGAACAAATAAAGGGATAAAATCCTTTTATGTTAAATCTCTAGTTCTCTCTACTAAATTAAGCACATGACCTTGTAAAAATTACTTAACTTTGGTGGATCTCATTTCACCCATTTCTGAAGTTCAGTGTGTGGGAGTGTCAGCAAATACCAAAACAGGTGATCTTGCAGTTTTCTAATATGATTTCTTATGCTTTATTTTGAGGAAGGGGTGTTCTCCCTCATTAATTAATTCAGCAAACTTTGAGAATAAGGCACTGTGATATAATTTCCCCGTATTTTATTAACCATGCTTTTTTCCCCATCCCTATAAAACAGCTCTGCTAAATGTCACAAAGAAAAAAAAATCTCCACGAACAGATCACTATAAAACTTATACCAAAATAGCAAGCACTCTGGTTCCTGGCACAGCTCCAACTAGGAGTTAGTTCTTTCCTTCCTTCTAGAGTCCCAAGAAGTGATAAATGAACACTTGTGGAGGGTGCTACCTCATCCTGATGCCTTCACAAAGCATCTTCCAGAAAGAATCTTCAGGCCTGTCTGCTTATCAGCAATACTATGCAAAAGACTGAAAAAAAATCATTTCAGAGGCATTTGGTTATTTAAAGATTTGAGTCTTATAAACACATCCGTCCCATGTGACAGAGAAATGGGACTAGCAGATGTTGCCTGATTTTTCTTTTTACCTAGGGATTTTGTGGTTATCTGTTTTTCAATTTCCAACTAAGTATTAAATGTTTTATTTAATTAATCTTAAAAATGTATTTAAACTTCAGATCAGTCTAGATAACTTGAAAACAGAAACCAAACAGGTCTGCTAGGTCAGACTCGAGCTAGTGTGTTTTCCATTTTAAATGATAGGCAAATGATAGCAGTTTCTGGGCAAACCAGCTCCAAATTACTGACTTTTTCAGGGCTATATCTATAAAAGGAAACCTATCACATTCTATCTCTACTCCCCATCATTTTTAAATTAGCCCATTTGTGCCATAGGTTCACCACCCCTGAGTTTGAAATGGGTGAGGAATATCTTTGCTTAAAACTACAAACTGTTGCCCAGTCAGCAGCACCGCATACCTAAGCAACATTTTTATGACAGCAGAAGAACACCTTGACAACCACAGTAAATATACGCCCGAAAAGTTGCCTTTAAGTACCTACTTTGAGCATCTTGCTACTTTCCGTGTTTATGGGTTATTGCTCTGCCACTTGAAATATAATTGAATCCATCAGTTTTTACTCAGCACAAATGTATAAAATAGGTTCCTTATTGTTTGCAATACCAAGTAATCTCTATAGACTAACTGTAGGGGAGAAAAATGAAGTGTGGTTTGCATGCACCTCTGCATGGCTGAACTTTCTCGGAGATGCAAAGGGCAATATTTGACAATAGCAGACAGATTGACGTTGTTAAGTATGGTAATTCTTTTTTAATGCATATGTGTTTCAAGCATCTTTTCATATGGGTGTAGTAAATTTGTATTGTATATACTAAAAGTAATTATGTAAGATTTTTAGGAATATGGTCTGGTGATGTACTCCCTCCTTGCAGAACACAAGTGGGCAAATCCTATGTGCTTTTCCCCCTTTTTTTGAGACAGGCTCTGAACGTCAGTGGCTAGTCCATATCTGAATGGGTACAGACCTCATTTTCTCCCTCACCCTCCACTCCTCATCCTTTTCTTTTCTTGTAGCTTTTCTAGACCCAGCCCTGAGGAAGTCCTGCCCAAACTCTGTCCTATCCTCCCCATCTTCACTTCGAAGTATCTTCCGCACTTATTCCTGAGCCTCACATTGGTTTTCCTGTCTCAGGATTTGCCCATATCCAGTCCAGGCTATACGCAGATATCAGCTTTTCTGCTAGTGCAAAGGTGATCATGTCACAGTCCTGCGTCAAAACCGGGGTAGTTCCTGTCACCTTCAGGATACAGTTAAGATTTTTGAACATGTCATGAAAGACAGCATCACTCACTATCATCACCTGCCCCTCCTGTTCACTCAGGCTCATTTGCTTCTGTTTGGAGACACCTGTTCTCTCCATCTGTCTTACCCAAATCGCAGTTCTGTTACTCTCTCTGCTTGGAGTGTACTTCTCCGGCTTCCTGACTTGACAGATGCAAGCAAACCCTTACTTCTGATCTTTTCATGGTGCTCTGGGTGCATGGTACCTACCATATCCATGGATTCTTCTGTCTCTTCTATTAGACCATGACCCTTCCATGTCTATAACTTTTGCCTTTAACTCTTTCCCTTTTTTGTCTCTGGCTGCAATCGTACAGTGGTTTTTCGACAAAGACTGGTGGTAAGAATGACTTGATTTATTCTTATTCTGGTTAACTTTATTTAAAATGAACTCAGTTACCAAAGGACTGGTTATGTTTGGAGGATAATATCTAAGGCATTTATTTCAAAATAATTCTGTACTTACTTTTTGTCACTGATAGACTTTTATATCATCATTAATATACCACAGTATCATCTGGGCCTTATACTTGATTCAGCATAGCGGCTTATGCCAAAATATAACCATACGAATAGATTCTGGAATCCTCAGCAGATATTTCAGAAAGGCCTCCCCCACTGTGTACTTGATTTTTTTTTGTATAGACACTTGCAAGCTCTGTCTTTTCATCAATTCTCTTGCAGTAGAGTGGAAGCTTTGTGAGCAGGACTTAATCTACACCGTCATTTAATGAATAAGTCAAACACTTGTATATACATTGTTAAAAATGTACTTTTCTTTTCCAACAAGTGGCACCTATAATGTGTGAATATGAGAACTATCTTTATGATCAGCTAGTGAGAAAAGTAAAAAAGCCATTAGGCTTAGGGCTGCCAGCACTGGGCAATGTATAGTTAGAAAAACAGATTTTTCTAGGGTGCAAATTAGCTGCATTAACCTCTTACCTTTGTTATTTTAGGGTTTTCTTTCTGTCACACACAGCTTGGTGCTGCAGTAACTCTTACAGTAAACTACTGGTTCTCATTCAGAGCATTTTTACCCCTCAGTATACATTGGGCAACGTCTGGAGATAGTTGTCTGTTACAATTGAGGCAGAGCGGTGAAAGTGATGACAGCATTAAGTAGGAAGAGGCCTGCCCACACACTAAAGATGATCTGGCTTGAAATGTCAATACCAGTGAGGTTGAGAGACTGTACTGGGATGAAACAAGCGATAGTGCAATTAGCAGCTGAAAGTGAAGATTTGTGATGCTTATGATTGATTGTTTCTTCTTTGGTATGCTGCTCTTTCATAGTCTGCTCAGAATTATTTCTGAACCTCCTTATGAATAGTTCCCAATAAGGCTATTTGCTTTTCCAGGCCAGTGGAAAAGACTTGCTTACTCCATTTTTTTAAGGTTGAGTCTTCCATAATGTGGCATAGTTGTGGAAACAATGTCCATCACCTACGCTACATTCTTCTGATCAACTGCAAATTGCAGGTTGTGCATTTAGTTAAATGGATGGTGTTGTGTAAAGGTGTGGATACTGGGGAGTCTGAATCATGAGGACTGCCCCCCCGGATCACCCTGTACAGCATATTATATTCTTGATGGCAGGTGTTGTGCTTTGCATTGTGTTGAGCTTGTTAAACTGGGAAAATTTTGTCTCTATACAACATACCTGAGACTGGGGGGAATCATCCATTATTCTCTGATGGTCACCACAGTTAGATCAGCGAATGAGAAGTTGTAGAGATGCCCTGCCAGTTCCCCTTGGTCTTGTTCACATCTGTTTTATGTCCTGCTCCTCTTCTCAATTTCAGGCCATTGGCTGCCTAAGACCTTCCCTGGAAGCTGACAGAGGACTTGCAGAGCAGATAACTAGCTAAAGGTGACAGCTTTCTGTCATTCTTGCCTTCCCCCAACCCTGCCCTTCTGTGAAAGAGCATCTTGATTTCTTAGACTGACCAGTCAGTGCCTCCACCAGCACTTTGTAGGCCTTCATTTCCCCAGTCCCTCCCACAACTGTATACGGTCAATTTCTCTACATGTGAGCTTCCTCCTTCCATAGCTATTGGGGGCAGGAGCCACCCTGATCAAACCCTGACTACTATAGATAGTCAGGAGATTTAAGCATATCCTCTGTGTGTCTCACTTTGTGGGCTGGGCACAGTGGTCAGTAACAACTAATAAAACATCGTGTGCCCCCTTCGAATGTAATAGCTCTCTTTAGTTCACTTCTACACTCCAGGGCTGGGTATTATGCCTGGCATATAGTAGATGTTCTATCAATATTATTTGTATAAATAATGACATTTATATATCTTTGGTGATATATACATCTGCAAATATACTACATCTGTTGTATACATTTCTATTGATACATATTTGTGTATATGTATATGCATATCTTAGGTCTACACATTATAAATTCTTTTTCTTTATTTCTTAATTTAGTACTTAAATGCCTTTGGTGTTTAACTTCTGATTTTGTTTCTGTTCAGAATATTCTTTAGGAAGCACTGTGGTACAGTATCACTAAGTGTACTACTTATCTAAGTGTAGTACAGTATCATTTCTAATGCCAAAGGGAAAGTCTCCATAATTCCTACCATTGTCTTTCCAATTATATTACTACATATATTTGCCTGTTTGCCTAGGAGATTCAATTTTTTCTTCTTCATACCTCATAATGCCAGAAAACTTGGTTTCTTAGAGTGTATCTTCAGGGCTCTCAGGGTGTATATATCATACTCTGACATGTGTTGAGGATGTGCAGACTCTCCATATATGTGGACACTCCCTGTCTCATCTAACCCCTATTAGAAAACTTCCTGGTCTGTCCTCTTTCTCTTACTTGTTTGTTTTTGCCACTACCCATGTCAGATGCACAGCACCATTTTCTTTTCAGTATAGGGGATTGAACCCAGGGCCATCACATAGAGATACATTCCTAACCCTTCTTTTACTTTTTATTTTGAGACTTGGTCTTGGTAAATCACTAAGTTGCCCAGGCTGGGCTGGAATTTGTAATCCTCTTGGTTCAGTCTCACAACCACTGGAATTATAGGTGTGTGCCACTGTGCTTGACTTGCCTCTATATTTAATGGCTAAAATTCCCTATGTTTATCATACTTTATAGTTTAAAAATATTTCATATAAATACATTTTTGAAAAATCAATTGATTTATTATAAAATGAAAGTCAAGTACTTCTTGTTTATATTTAATGTCATCATGATTCTTCATAAATAATTTTCTGAAACTGGTAAATAGCTAAGGCACATGTGGGACTAGGAAACTATCTCCAGGCACTAGAAATTCTAGAGTACTACTTAGGCAGGCTTCTTCTCTGCCTTCGCCAAAAGATGTTCTGAATAGGAAAGCAGTCAAGGGCCAAGCCAAATACCAAAGGTATTTAAATGCTAAAATGAGCAATAAAGAAGGAAATCTAACATTTGGGCTCAAAATAAATACATGAAACTTAAAGAAAATGTAGAGGGAAACTAAGAAGCTCTCACAAATGAGGACATAGCTGAATGGTAGGACACTTGCCTAAATTGTACAAAGCCCTGAGCTTGATCTCCAGCACTGTTTAAAAAAAATAAGAATCAAGATATATCATGTACAGGTATAAATTTTCAGTGATGGGGCCAGAGATTTAGCTCAGTGGTTCCAGCACCTACCTGGCAAGCGCAAGGTCCCTGGTTTGATCTGGGTAACCACATACAACAATACCGGGCATGGTAACTCACGCTCACTGACAATAAGTACCACATACCACAGTGCCCGGCATGGTGGCTCATGCCTATAACCCCAGCACTCGGGAGGCAGAGATAGGAGGATTGCTGAGTTCAAGGCTTGCCTGGGCTGCATAGTGAGCTCAGGACCAGCCTAAACTACAAAGTGAGACTCTGTCTTAAAAAAAAAAATTCAATGATGAATGTGATCACAGTGTAGACCTAAAATGTACCAGTAAACACAATAAAGGAAAAGAGAACAAGAAAAAAAGAAAGGTCAACGTACATTTCTAGAATGCAGAGCATATGTATCATGTATAAAAGGAAAACATTAACATAAGCTTTTGATCCACACACTAGGTAATACATTTAGTTCTAGAGTTTATTTTTAATCTTTTCTTAATGAAAGTGTATAGCTTTGGTTAATTAACGACTATGTAACACTTGAACTCCATTAGTACTAGTCTATGCTAAGTTATATAACCTAGGTTTGTCCTATACAACAGTTGAAAGCAAATAATAAACTAAACAAACCTTTACAATGGCATCAAAAAGAATAATACTTGGGAGTAAATATAACAAAAGAATGCACAACTTACATCCTAAAGACTACAACACATTACTGAAAGAAATTAAATAACAATGAAAATAATATAATCATAAAATTAAATAAATATTTTATAAACATTTAAAAATATTAATGGAAAATAAAGAGATACCTCAGGTTTGTAGACTAGAGCACTTAATAGCCTAAATTGAGAATGATAATGGTAACACAACTTTGTTAGTGTACTAATAATTTTGAATTGCATAACTTCAAATAGATAAATTGGTGTGCAAATTATAACTCAGTGAAGCGGTAACTTTACATGAGATATAGGAACCTATATATGCAGTTACTTGGAATATTTACTCTTCTTAATATTGAAGAAACTGATATAAGTAAACGTAGTTCAAATGTTCTCCAAGCATTTCCAATGTTCTTGCTATGTAGGCACAAGAATATGAAGACTAAAGGTCCTGACACGTCTCGTACACTTGGCATTCACAGTTTAGTGGCTATGTTTACATGTTCCTCTGGGAGCTGGAGGCAAATTTCTATCCATTAGATAGAATGGCTCTTAGTCCCATCAACCTGTCTCTGGTTAAAGGTAATTAAATGCAATATTACTTTGAGATGTTCTACTTCCTTCTTTTTTCCTTTATCTCTAAATATTGAAATACTTATGTTTAAACTTTAAAAAAAGCTAAAAAGCAATGCTGAACTATATGAGTTCTTAGCATATAGATGATGTATACATTTCTTGAAAAAAAAAAGGTATCATTCTGGCTAGTCTTCTTCACACCTGAAGGTCTTCAGCTCCTTCCATCAATTACGACTTTAAGTATCAAGTTAAGAGCCATAGAAAAAATTAATGTTTGTTCATGCATCATGTAGATCTAGATTACAAGCAGATATTTCATGATAATTTCTTTAATTTCATGCACAATAATAACATCCTTGTCACAGTTACAGAGCTATGTGTTACACACTACACTTGCATTGAAGGCACAGTAATGCCAAGGTGGGCACAATCCCCACTCTCAGGGAACACCCAGTTCATTGGAGCAGACAGAAATCATCCCAATAGGGAATTTAGATGGATGACAACTGCTAACCTGTGGACACTGGAGCATTTCTGGTGGAGGTAAGTTCTATACTGCAAACTGAGCTTGAGGTGGTCTGCCAGGTGAAGGTGGGAAGGTGAGGGGAGGAGGCGGGGGGTGGTGGTCCTGGAGGCAGCGGCGGAGGGTGTACAAAACATGCTGGGGACCAGCACCTGAGCACGTGGGAAGGTGCTGCTGAGGAAAGTCTGACCATGAGAGGCACACGTGTGTGGGGGTTTAGTGTGAGGAAAGGGGAGGACAGGAGACCATCAAACTAGCTGGAGATGGGACAGCCAGGACTTTAGCACTGAAATGAGTTATTATTACACTTCGCTGAAATCAAAGGAAAACCATGGCAGGCTTTAAGCAGTACAGATTTGTGATCAGACTATTAAAGAGATCTCCATGGCTGCTGTGTACAGAAATTAAAAGCTGCATATCCTAACAGAATTTTTAAAATTAATTTTTATATTTATTGGTACATTGTATATACATATCATAGTTACACTCAATATTGGGAATTTGTACCAGTATATGACACAATTTAATTCTCATTTTTCCTGTTCTCCTACCCACCTCAAAGCCCCCCACCAAACAGAAATATTTTAAAAAAGAAATTTAATTAGCCTGGTGTGGTGGCACATGCCTATAATCCCAGCACTCAGGAAACTGAGGCAGGAGAATTGCTGCAAGTTTGAGGACAGTATGGCATACATAGTAAGTCACTGTCCCAGCAAAAAAAAAAAAACACACACACACACACAAACAAAAAAGAAAGAAATTCAATTGCCCATCTTTGCCCCAGAATTTTCATGGCTTCCAAAGTCAGATGAATGTTAAACTTTATTTATAAAAAGTGGGAAGTGAAATGCCATTTTACACAGATAATTGGGTTATTCAGGGACAAATTGTAGAAAGTTTATTTTTCAGCAATGTTTTTCCTCATTCCAAGCATTTGAATTTTGAAATCCAACAAGAACACGAACAAAGACACTTTTCAGTTTCTAGGACAAATGTCACAAAATCAAATAAATGGAGCACCAAAGAAATTTTCTGAGGCCTAGAGAGCAGGGTAGGCTGGTTTAGTGGAGTTTGTGGGTGTTGGTATGCTGAAAATTCAACTGCTTCTCTGTTGACTTGGAAAGAAGTTGAGCAGGACCTAAATTCAAGTCCTACTGATGTGTTATCATACCTTGACAGCCACCAGTTCTAGAAAATGAAAAATTAGATTAGCATTAGAAATAGACAAAATTAACTTTTGAGTGGCCTAAAGACCTTTTTCTTAATTTACTCATTAGTTATACAACAAATACTATACTTATTGACATTTTGCCATGTGAAAGGAATGGTACTAGGTATGGACATAGGAAGGGTAAGAGGAGCAGACATGTGTAGACTTCATTTTTTCTGCACATATCACCTTCAGTTACAAAGCAATACTGTGGTTTATTTAGGAGACTTAATAGGACAGATTTAATCTTTTCTTCAAAAAATGATATTCTTCCTAAGTTATTTATAATGATAAATAACTCCAGTAGGCATGTTTTCAGAAAGAAAAGTTGGGCTGTATGATGTGAAAAGTATAGTGATGGACAGTGGGATGTAATTTTGAAATCACAGCTGCCCGTGGACATTTCAGGGTGCACTGCCATTGATTGGCACTATTGCTTGTACTCCAAAAGGGGCCCACTGTGATTTTCAAAAGGCACTGGTAACTTTGAACTGTGCCACCGTGGCCCACACAGCTTCATATCCAGCATTCAGCCAATTGCTTCTTGCATGTGTAAAATCATAGGGCATGTGCCTTACCTGGAAACTGACTTCACTTTCTATTATGAGTTATATCATTATTCACTCTTCGCTGTAGTCTCTTGGGGGGGGGGTTGCCGTTTCCTCACTTACTCTTTTTTTAATATTTGAATGACTGTAGAAGAAACAGACAAGAACAGAACATTCCCTATAATCACAAATCAGAAGATATCTGACCTTTAGCCAACATTGTGATCATGTGCTTGTTTTTTAAAACAATGTCTGTAATTAGAAGTGACACATGTCAATAAAATCCAGGTATTTGAATTTTTCTCATACAAAAAGAGCTATAAATTAATTAAAATGGGAAATTATTCTAGAAACAATGCAGGATAATTTCTTTATAGTGAAGGCTAAGACTGAGTATTTATAAATTAGCTTACTTCAAAATATCCTTTTAGATTAGTTTTACTTTAATGATGTGGAGTCTCAATACCTTTCTGATTAATGGGGTTTGTTGTTGTTTTCCAAGCAGATATTTATTTCAAAAGAATTTCTGGATTTATACACAGGCTAGGGCACTGATGTCAGTTCCTTTAATCTAGAAAGTTACATTGTCATATTAAAAAGATAATTTCTTTTTGTTTTGTGGCAAACGTACAGATATAGCAGGTATTATTAGACATCAGGCAAAGATTTAGACTCTGAAATACATAAATATCAAATCATAGTTTTTCTACTTGAGGAAGCATTTTATATATATATATATGAAATATATGCATATATGTACATATACATGAGATATATATGTTTCTTAGATAATGTGAGCAGAATAGGAACATGGAAGACAGCCTTACAGGGGAAATAACTCTGAGCTGAAATACTACTTACTCGATAAAAAAGAGTTTGTAAGATAGAGAGGGAAGATAGAAGAAATAGCATCATGTGCCAGGTTCATGAAAGAGCCCAGTCTCATGGACTTATAATTTTCATAAGTGAATTTTATGTGGGATGCAAGGTTTTAGACAATAACAAATATCATTGATGAGAGGGTTGAAAAAGTATACATTTTCTTAAAAAGAATAAAACCAAGACTTGTGTAAGAAAAAAATGCTCAGCAAAGTATTATTTATGGTTAAAAAATAAAAAAGATCCCAACAATAGGGATGAGTAAAGCAGTTATTGTGTATCCACATGACCAGATATCAGAAGGCTGTTGAAAGTCAGATACTGAAAAAATAATAAGTGAGAATTGCTTATGATATAATGTTGAATTAAATAAAGAAAACATGATCCTTGAAGGAGAATACTAAGTAAATATGCTCTTATTGATGACAAAGCTGAAAACTACTGCATAGAATTGTCTTGGGGGTTTACATTCCCCAAGAATACACCTCTTTAGAAGCAAATAGCATTAGACAGAGGAGTGAATCAAGAATAGGCCTTTTCTCACATAGGCCTGAGAAATGATTATTTTCTTTTATGACATATGTTCTTTTTTTTTTAAATTTTGAAAGTCATGGCATACACAGTGCAACTTTTATTCTTTTTAACAACTTTTATTCTTTTTCATAGATGCTGGGCTCTGAATCTTGTTGCCAGAAAAAAAATTCCACAGTGTTATGTGGTTATGCTTTTCTAAAGCATCTTATGAGCAGAGTGAAGAGTTTCACATTTCTAAAATATCTAAGTTGCATAATGTGGTCAAATTCTTTTAACTTGTAGAAACACATGTTTTGTGTTAATATTTTTTGTGGTAATACACAGAACAAGATTTACCAGTTAAACCATTTTAAAGCACAAGTTTTGGTAGCAGTGAGTCATTCACAAAGTTATGCAACATCACTACTCTTTAGTTCCAGAAATTTTTTAACACCCTAAAAGGAACCCTGTGTGTTAAATTTTTGAAAGTAAAAGATGCATGGCTGGTCAGAGTAGAGATGTTTTTATAAAATGTCAGTAATTCTTCCCCTCTAAAAGAAAGGAGATGCAGTGGCCCGTCAAGTTGTAACCAGCTTGACATATAAATGAACAACTTGGGTTATGACCGAAATTTTAGTTTTAACTTATGACCAAATTCTTCAGTTATGACCGGAATGCTAGACGCTTATGTTTACAGATGGTCTCAGATAAAGATTTAACCCTTAAAGAGTTCTGGAAGAACATTACAATACTCTTTTTTTGTGTGGAGTTAATCGAGAAATCCTGAGCCAGTGTCTCTCTAAGGACACTGAGATCAGACTGGAAGTAAGTGTGAACTGAAATTATACAGAATACAGACTTTGAAGGCAACTGACCAACTTGAGTTACAAGTAGCCCTTGAGAAAAATTTGAAAGTCAAAGGTTGACTACAATTTTGTGAAATTACCCTCTGCAACTTTCAAAAACTACCCTTCTGAAATTACACTTATCTTAGTCATTTTCTTGTTGGTGAGCAACAATACCTGGTGTCTGTAACTTAAAGGAAGAGAGGTTATCTGAGTTTGAGGGGCTTTAACCCTTAAATACCCAATGTTCCATTTTTGGAATGTCCATAACAATGGAACACGATAAATTTTTTTCTCTTCAAATTCTTGCTCCTTTAATTTTTCTAGGTAATATATATATGAATTTTATCCAAAATAAAAAAATACAACCTTCAGCATAAATGGTTAAGAAGTTTCAGTCCTTACTCTGTAGGATCCAAGACAGAAATGACATGTCAGAAGGGACTGGGAAAAAAAATTGCTCAAGTCGTGGTAACAGGAAGCAGAGAGAGAAGGAAGGAGCCAGGAAGGGAGATAACCCTTTCAGATCTTGCCTCCAAGCAGGCCCCATCTCCAAATAGCAGCTCATCCATAAAGCCCCCATGACTCAGTCATCTTTCAAAAGTCCTGCCTATCAGTGCATGAGGGCTTTGGGAGACTTTTTCTTCCTTTTTCTTTTTTGTTTAAGCCATAATAACATTTAATCTGTCTATACCAGAAACTGAAGTCAATTAGGTGACATTATTCTAAATTATATATACATATCTGATTAAAACTGAGAGTATCAATGCTACTACACCACACCAACTATTGATTGCAACCCAATAAGAGTTCATACACACACTTATACTCTTTGTTCCCCCCATAGATAAGTTGTCACTTGGATATTTATATTGTCTCTTTAAAAGCAAATAGCTGAGTAGTGTTCTTTGAGACACTGTCTATGAAAACACTTATGTTGATGATTTCCCTTTTTCAGGGAATGGATTACTCATTAACCCATGCTAGAAACCTGAACAATAGCCTCTGCTCCTCTAACACCTATTCACTGCACCCAAATATTCCTTGAATACTTTGCACTGTCTTGTACACTACTCAATCAATACAAGCAGGAACTAAATTTATAAGGTTCTATTCTTTACTCAAATTATGTATTGCATCAATTTATGTTTACTTTCAGTCTAGTCACTGTGACTGCTGAAAATTCAAGTCCATCCTTCCTCTTAGTCTTCAGTTCTGGAGATGCCTCTTATCTCTCTGTCTTCTTTGTTCTATATAAAATGGCCAGGTGGTACATGGAGCCAGTACTGTGCTAGGTGAAGGGGGGTAGGGTAGAAAGGGATCATTCAGCCTGGTAGGAAAGATGGCTATTCAATAAACACATTTAATAAAGTGTAGCAAGAATAGAGGTACAAAGAAGAATGGAAGAATTGTGGGCACGTGTGAGGCTTCATTTAGTCAAGGAGATAAAGGATTGCACTCCTGAGAAACTGAAGGTCATGCTAAGATATGAATAAGGGCATAAATTAGTTTGTTAATAATTTATAGCAATTTTAGTTTTAATATTTCATGTAAATTGACACTTGGTTCCTTTTATACAAAATGCCAGAGTGTTAAATCAGAGTCATTTAGTCAAACATTGGGTAATTTACTGTCAATACTCAGGCATATCTTCTCCTAATCCCATCAGTTTCCACAACAAGAGATCTGGCTGGTGCCGCGACAGAACAGGGGGCAATGGCCACTCGAGCAGATTAAAAACCTGACTGGGTCACTTTTGACCCTTCTTTTAGCATAGGTCACATTTAGTTAATAGGGTCTTCTGTTGGCTTTCATATTAAAATAGATGCCAAAAAATCTTACCATTTTTATCACTATCATTCATGTCTAAGCTATCACTAATTTCTCATTTGGATTATGATGATGTCCAAGTGACACAGTATTCAAAAGAAAAGAAAAAAAGAAAAGTCTTAAAATAACGCATATGGTAGTACTTTTGCCTCAAACCTTAGTTGCTCCCACCTCTGTGGCAGCTGACATCCAAGGTAGCTTCCAGCTTTTCTCTGTACCCTGTGTTCATGCCCTGAGAGTTCCCTTCCATGAAGACTTACAAAGTTAGACCACAAAAGTCATGAGGTGTGCTTCAGTCCTTTGCTTTCTCTGAAAGAAACCAGTCTCTTGCAGAATCCTCCAGCACTTCTCTGGAGAGGGCCTCTGGAGAGGCACGCACCAGCCCTTTCCCTCACAGCCCACACTAAGTTGCCAGCCGTGTGACTCGCCTCCTCCAATGGCATCCACTCTTCGGATGGTAGCAGTTCCAGCTGACGTCTGACTTACGTTCATGAGGAGTTCCAAGCTACCCCAGTTCAGCTGTCACCCCTGAATTTCTCATGCACAGTAACTCTGAGAAGAGGGAAAGACTAATTATTGTTCAGTTTGCACTGTTTGGAGAGATGTGTTATGTAGCAGGAGAGTGAGTACTGTCTTCTCTGGCGAGGCCCCTCCAGTCTCTTGTCCAACCGCCCCTCCCCTTACTTGCTCACAGTGCCAGGCGTGGTGGCTCACATGGCTGTAATCCCAGCACTCGGGAGGCAGAGACAGGCTCACTCATAGTAAGGTATTTTTTTTTCACATTTATTTTCCTCTTCCTGGGCTAATTTTTCCCTCAAATGTTTTAAAACTTGTTCTCTCATTTCCTTTGGGCTTTTGCTTATACGGTTCTTCGACCTGCCTATTTCTACATTACTCCTTTGACCATTGATGTATTTGTTTATTTGTGTATAACCTGTCTACCAGATGATAACTTTTTAGACTTGATTCAGTGGGAAGATATTGATTCAGTTAAATCTCTTGCATCTACAGTAATTATTTAGTTGTACTTAAAACACTTATTGGAGGGCCGGAGGGTTAGCTCAGAGGTTCTGGCACCTGCCTCGCAAGCGCAAGGTTCTGAGTTTGATCCCCATAAACCACATACAATGCTGGGCGTGGAGACTCATGTCCACCAGCCATCAATACCACATACCACAGGGCCAGGCGTGGTGGCTCACACGGCTGTAATCCCAGCACTCGGGAGGCAGAGACAGGTGGATTGCTGAGTTCCAGGCTTGCCTGGGCTACATAGTGAGCTCAGAGCCAGCCTGAACTACAAAGCGAGACCCTGTCTCAGAAAACAAACAAAAAAACCCCCCCAAAACCCCCCACTTATTGGAAACACTGGATGAAGGAATGGGTGGAGCAAGCAGCACCATTTCTGGCAGGCACTAGGAGACTCCTTGGCCATGGGTGTGAATGGAGGAATGTGTGTGTAGATCAGACAGTTTGCTTAGAAATTTTTTTTTTTTGAAACAAGGTCTCACTTTGTAGTTCAAGCTGGTCCTGAGTTCACTATGTAGCCCAGGCAAGCCTCGAACTCAGCAATCCTCCTGTCTCTGCCTCCCTAGTGCTGGGATTACAGGCATGAGCCACCACGCCCAGCATTGTATGTGGTTACCAGGGATTGAACTCAGGATCTTGTGCTTGTGAGGCAGGCGCTGGAAGCACTGAGATAAATCTCTGGCCCTGCTTAGAAAATTTTTAGTGAATACTCATATCATGTAATTTTGGAATAGGTATTCTACAGACAGTTCTGATGGGTGACAAGGATTTTAACCTCACAACAGTTTTTATGGCTGAAGTATACTCAAGCCATATGCCAAATTCTTTCAGCTGCATATTTCAGTGGAAGAATATCAGTCTATTACCATACTTGAAACAATATCCTAAATATTGTTATCCTCAAAAAGTTACTTTGAAAACCAAAGTTCTGTGGATAATCTGTGAAAAATCATGTATTACTTCTTTAGAGGATTGTGTGGATGACATTAAAAGCAAAGAAGCTTATGAACTCTGTCTTATCAATTATTTTTCAAGTTTGTTCTGAAAAACAGGTTTTCTTTGTATGGAACTGGAGATTTGATTGCAAACATAATGATTATCTCCCACAGGTCAGTTTTGTGCCCATTACACCTTCTCATTAATTTTAGGAGTAACTATTACTATTACTGTTTCCCTTTCACAGGTGAGGAAACTGAAGCAACTCGACAGAAATGCACAGAGGGTGAATAAATTGTTTAAGATTATGCAGACACAGCTGCAGGTACAGAATTCTATTCAGATGTGGTTCATGTGGCCACCCGTGAATGAGAGGTTTATGCTCCTTAACTGCTCTGCAAGTTTACCCTTTTCATTGGCACTAATAACAATCATAAGCCATGCCTTCTATTTTCAAGAGTCTTATCTTCGATGTTTTGCTTTGTAATCATGCTTTCAAGCTGCTACCTCTCAAACCTGTTCCCAAGAGCTCTGATGACTGATAGGAACATAATTCTCCGCATTTCTAATTTACCTGTGGCCAAACGGGAAGAAAATCCCCAGCTGGAAGAACTTGATCTAGTGGCCAGCAGTTTACGCAGTAGTATTGCGCAGCAGGTTTTCTCTGGGCTTTGGGCCCAGGCTTCATGCAGTGTCCTGGTTCTCCAAGTGAGGCCTCCAGACAGCAGCTGCAGCATTACTGGGCACTGGACAGGAATGCAAATGTTGGCCACCCCCCTGGCCTGTGGAAACAGAAATCAGAATCCCTATGTGAGGGCCCAGTGGTAGGCAGTTCAGGCAGCCCCAGGGGTGACTCCACGCACCCTAAAGTTGGGGGTGGGGGAATCTCTGTTCACCATTGTATAATTCAGGCCTGCTAGTGCGAGTCTCCCACAGAAGGCAGAGGTCAGCACACTCTCATCAATGATGTCTTTCAGTCCGAATGTACTAACTGGTGATTGTATAGCATTTCTCTTTAATTTTTAAAGTATATTTTAGTAATATATCAAGTCTACTTTCTTTAATCTTATGTAGCTAATAAAGAGTTTTGAAATTTTCTTGGCTTTTAAATAGACTTTACTTGAAGTAATAAAAGACTTCCCCTAGAATCCAAAAGGAATGCATGTCATTCATGGTTGAACTTTTTTTTTTTTTGGCGGTACTGGGGATCGAACTTGGGCCCTTGAGCATCCAAGGTTGGCGTGGTACCACTGGAGCTAAATTCCCAGCCCCATGGTTGAACTTTATCATAGCTAAAAAAGCTACTTATGTCACCTCTGTCTGGCAAGTGATAATTATCTTTTAATATTTTACTTTCTTGTGCTGCAAAACATTCAGAATAAAATCCACAGTCAAATCTGAGGGGGTCTGCTGGAGCAAACTTAATTGCATATATACCTCTTTCTTTCCATGATATTGAAACTATATCTTTAAATTGCTGAAAGTGAGGATATTTACACCATAGAAATTGGCAAATGCTACAAATCAGACTTGTCTTTTTATTAATTCAGAAGGCTATTAAACATTTATCAGCATACTACTAAAAATTGTGAGTGCGCACTAAAGCATTATTTGTGAAATGAAAAATAGCAATAACTGATTATCTTTAGAGGAATACTGAATTCAAAAGAATATTATGCAGTCACTAAAATAAAATCTGGTATATTGCCAAAGAACATTACTGCTAAGTGAGAACATTTTTGAGGGTAATAAATATGGTTCTAGTTTTTCTAAACAGTAACTAAGTATATGTGTATACATATGTGAATTTGTTTCATATTTACATATGTGAATTCATTATATGCCAGGAAAAAATATATATATATTTTTTGAGACAGGGTCTTGCTTTGTAGTTCAGGCTGACTCTGAGCTCACTATGTAGTCCAGGCAAGCCTGGAACTCAGTAATCCTCCTGTCTCTGCCTCCCGAGTGCTGGGATTACAGGTGTGAGCCACCATGCCTGGCACTGTGGTATGTGGTATGTGGTACTGATTGCTGGTGGGTGTGAGCCTCCACGCCCAGCATTGTATGTGGTTACCGGGGATTGAACTCAGGACCTTGTGCTTGCGAGGCAGGCGCCGGAACCACTGAGCTAATCCTCCGGCCCTATATGTTTTGTTAATATACTGTGGTACAAGGGATTGAGCCCCTTCACATTGGGTTATGTTCCCAAGATGTTTTTACTGTGTGTCTTCTTTTTTTTTTTTTTTTTTGAGACAGAGTTTCACTTTGTAGTTCAGGCTGACTCTGAACTTACTATGTAGCCCAGGCAAGCCTTGAATTCAGCAATTCTCTTGCCTCTGCCTCCCGAGTCCTGGGATTACAGGCATGAGCCCCCACGCCTGGCTCCCAAGCTGTTTTCTTGAAAAGATTTTTGAGACAGGATCTCTTGAAATTGTTCAGAATGGGGTGGGACTTGTATTCTTTCTGGGTCAGTCCCCCAAAGTATTGAGATTAATAATTTGTTCCACCCTGCACATATATCTCTTTCTCTGGCTATATATTTACTTTTTTTTTTTTTTTTGAGACAGGGTCTCACTTGTAGTTCAGGCTGGCCCTGAGCTCACTATGTAGCTCAGGCAAGCCTTGAACTCAGCAGTCCTCCTGCCTCTGCCTCCCAAGTTCTGGGATTACAGGCCTAGCCACCAAGCCTGGCTATATTTACCTTTAATACGCAGACGTTAGAAAGGCAGAACAACAGGGGTCCTTCACTATTTTTTGTTTATTTTGTTTGCTTTTGAGTAGTCCCTCCCTGTGCAGCTTAGGTTGGTCTTGAACTCTCTAAATTCCCCAGGTTGGGCTCCAATTTGTGATCTTCCTACTTCAGTCTCTTGAGTTGTGGGGTTACAGGTATGTGGCATTCTTACTATTTTATATACTTTTGTAATATTTGCATTTTTAAAAACATGGATATATAATATTTGTGACAAAATTTTCTGATTAATTTGTAAAACCTTCTAGTTTTAATGCATTGATTGTAAATGTTTCTCTTTGGCTCTCTCACTAGATGGGGAATTGCTCAAGAGCAGAACTTTGTTTCTTTTTCTTCCTGCTTCCCACAGCATAAGATATAACAAAGGAATCCAATAGATGGAACTGCCAAATGGAAACATAAATAAATCTTTCATATTTGCAGTAAAGTTGTTTGGTTGACCCTGCACAGCTCACTACAGAGTAAGTAGGCTTCATGCGGTGCAGTGACAGCTTCAGACATATGACTCAGAAGGACACTTCCCTCTGAAGAAAGAGGGCAGTGGGGACCTCACCAGAAGTAGCCCTGATCAAACCTGATTTCCTGTGGTGGGCAAGGGGGTGCTAGAGTGTGCTCCTGAATAGCAGTGATATAAGATAATAAAATGGTGAGGATGGGAAAGGCTGGAGGCAGAAAGATGGGCTGGAACACAGTACCTGTGGCAATGCAGTTGCAAAGTGGTAAGAACATAGGTGGAAGTTGTTATGAAATCCATACTCCTCCTTTTATAATTATGGAAAAAGAGCCTGGCATGGAGGCTCATCCCTGTTAATCCCAGCACTCTGGAGGCAGAGGCAGGAGGATTGTTGTGAGTTTGAGTCTTGACTGGATTACATAGTAAGTTTATGGCCAACCTGAACTACAAAGCAAGACCTTGTCTCAAAAACAAAATCCTAAATAGCAATGACAACAACAATAATTATAGAAAAGTAGGTAAATTTTTGAGAACTTAATATAAAGAATATTAATATAAAGGATGATGAGGATTGAATAAGCAGGAAGAAGCAGGAAGAAGAAAGAAAATTATCTATCTTGTATCTATCTAATCTATCCCTCTTAGTTTTTGGTCTGGACATCCAAACATTATCAAGAGCTGCACCAGTTGGAAGATGAAACAGTTAATGATGATGGGACATACTGAGTCATAAGGAGTTGGGCCATGCAGATGGACCTTGCTGGGGATAGTTGAAAATAAAGTTTCTGTATGCATTTTCAGGAACCAACACAGGCATGAGAGTAATCTAAAAATGGATACACTTCATCACAGAAGGAGATGGAGAGGGTGAGGAGGGCAAATGGACCTGCAAGAGAGGAGGCAAAAAAGCAACAAAACAGATGGAAAGAAGCCAAGAAGGAACACTGTCACAAAAATCAATGGGAGGCTGAGTTTCAGAGTGGATGAGTTCTGTGGCAGAGGCTGCAGATAGCGAGAAGAAGATGAAAGGCTGGATTTGGAAAGAAGGTAATTTTTAACTTCCTTGAGAAGTATTTGTTTCTGTGCATACACGTTAAGGTGGGGTTGGGCGGAGGGCTTAACACACATAAGTTATTGAGAAATAAACATAGGATTGGGTTGTTTTGCAGTGAAAGTCAGATCAGAGCAGAGAACTTTCAGGGTGTAGGTAGCTTTTTGGAGTTGGAGAAGGGAGGATGGTTGAAGATGTAATGGAAAATGTCAAATGAAAGAGAATGGAATTGTGTACACAGGGGCAGTTTCAGGAAGTGGGCCAGGATGGTACTCAGAGTATGAGTACAGCAGTATTGCAGAGGATGATGATTAGTTCAAAATGCTTGCTTATACCCTGAAGCTACCTTCAAATCTGGGTCCCAGTAGTAGAGACCATGTGGGTAAATGTTCTGTTCCTATCATTTCAGCTCAAGGTCACCGTGCTTTTGTATTAAGTAATGCTGTCTTTCTTCAAGCTAAGTGTAATATGTTGAAAAGACTAACATTTGTGCTTTGTAATCCCCCCCCTTGATTATAACTTAGAGGACTTAGTCCCCGTTAATATTTCAACACATAAATATCAACTTGTAAGGCTATTTTGTTGCTCTGAAGAGAGTCTGCTCTTTGGTTGTCATAACCAATAGCCTCTCCATCCATGCTAGTGTAGCATCCAGAGTCACTTTTTGTCTTTAAAAAAAGTTTTGCATATACTGGTACAAATAAACCAATGTTGAGTGTGATTGTGAGATGAATATAAAATGTACCAATAAAGGATTCAATTAAAAAAAGGTTTGTGACAGTATATTTGATGTATAAAAACTTGTACCTATTTAATATATGCAGTTTGATTAGTTTTATTGCTTCTTGGCCTTTTGGCTAAGATCAAGTGTAGCTTGATTAGTTTCAACATATACATGAGAAACTATCACCACAATCAAGAGCATAAACATTTTCATCACCTCCAAAAGTTCCTTGTGCTTCTAACCATACACTCTTTTTCTGTGGCATGAGCATGGTGATCAGTGATCTATACAACTTTTTAAATGTACAATACAGTACTGTTGGCTATGGATGAGGAGTTGTATAGCAGAGCTCTAGAACTCATTTGTCTTACATAACTGAAACTTTCTATCCAGTGAACAACTCTGTTTCTCACTCTCCCCAGCCTCTGGAAATCACTATTCTATGAGTTTCATTATTTTAAGTGCTTAATACAGGTGGAACTACATAGAATTTGTGCTTCTGTAGCTGTCTTATTTCACATAACACATTGTTCTCTCAGTTCCTCCATGGTATTGAGCACACATGATTAAGGATGAATAATGTCCCATTACATATACATACCATATTTTCTTTCTTTACTCATCAATGAATATTTGTATTGCTTTCCCCTTTTGGTTGTTGTGAATAAGGTTGCAATGAATCTGGGAGTGCAGATATTTCTTCAGGATCCTGATTTCAATACCTTTGAATATATACCTTGAGTTGAGGTATGATGACTCTATTTTT
The DNA here is from genome assembly GCA_004025085.1 of Thryonomys swinderianus. NCBI lineage: Eukaryota > Metazoa > Chordata > Mammalia > Rodentia > Thryonomyidae > Thryonomys > Thryonomys swinderianus. The sequence goes on from PVIC010005856.1 coordinate 42,944, forward strand.
TATTTCTTAATTAATTTCTTTGCTTTTTTCTTTAGTAACCACACCATTTTATGTTACCACTAACAGGGTAAAAGAACTCCAACTTCTCTACATCTTCACCATTTTTTATCTTTTTATCTTTTAATAATAGCCATTGGGACAGGGATATCTTATTGTAGTTTTGATATTCATTTTGCTGGCTGGACTGATTCTTTTTTTTTTGAGACAGGGTCTCGCTTTGTAGTTCAGGCTGGCTCTGAGCTCACTATGTAATCCAGGCAAGCCTCGAACTCAGCAATCCTCCTGCCTCTGCCTCCTGAGTGCTGGGATTACAGACGTGAGCCACCACGCCTGGCTGGACTGATTCTTTTTAAACAAAATCAGATCCTGTATGATTTTGCTCAAAGCCTTTCAATGACTTCCTGTTATCCTTGATAGAAACTCAATTACTTCTATGTAGCTTTGAGGGCCTTCATTTTCTTTGACTTATTGCTCATAACCCAAGCATTGGTTTTACATATATCTCAATTTCTCATCTCTTAGCCTTTTTGTGCACTGCTCACTTATTATCTGAAACACTTCTTCCTTTGTTAAACTCTCCTTTTCCTTAGGTGTTACATCTGCCAGAAAGCTCTCTTCCCATTCTGTCCTCCAACCTGGTTATTTGCTCCTCCGACCTCTATCCTGCAAACACTGCACCCCAACACTCATCATTTGTTTCCATCTAGATATCAGTTTCTTCAGGTGGGGGCATATTTATATTGTTTGCATTCTATACACGGTGATCTTTGTATCTTCTACCTAAACATTCATATGTAATCAATATCTGTGGACAAGAAAGGGAGTAATGGAATGAAGAGATGAGCAACCCTTTATGGCTGATATATTTAATAGGCACCCATCCCAGGCAAGGTGTTGCAATAGGTTCCTGGGGTTCAGAAGTATTAGATTAGCTCCTGTGGGTAACTCGGTCACAGAGACATTCAACTTACAATATAAGAAAGTGTAGCATGTAGATGAGAATTTCTTGGCTTTAGTATGATTACCATTTTGGACTAGATAATTCTTGCAGAAAGATGTTTTATGCATTGTTAAAATGTTTAGCATCCTCTTCATCCTGTGTTTGCTAGATACCAATACAATCTCTGCCCATTTCCAGGTGTGACACCAGTATGTCTCCAGACACTGACATATGTCACTGGCATTAAAATGACCCCCAGTTAGGAGTCACCGTGCTAGACACTAGTGGTTTGTGGCTCAGAGTGAGAATAAAACTCTACAGTTCGGGCAGGAGCTGGAGACTCATAAAGCCCATGGAATATCTGTTATAATTTAGATCAAGCACATTCCATAAACATTGTCTGCACACATATATGGAGCTTTTGAATGGTGATTTAATTATGGGAGTGATATAGTTGATTTGATGTTAGGAAATGATGTGTGGTTGGAGGAGGCAGATCACTTGAGGTGTGATCTGGGAGGGGTAGCTCATTTTCCAGTTCCTTGCTTCTCTGTCTCTGTCTCTGTCTCTGTCTCTGTCTCTGTCTCTGTCTCTGTCTCTGTCTCTGTCTTTCTGTCTCTTTCTCTGTCTCCCTGTCTCTTTCTCTGTCTCTCTGTCTCTGTCTCTCTGTCTGTCTGTCTGTCTCTCTCCCCCCCCCCCCCAGCTGCTATGGTGTGGGCAGCTTTCCTCCATTATGCCCTTCTACCATGACATTTCTACTTTGGAGCCAGCTGATGATGATTGTAAGCATGAACCAGATAAACTTCTGCTCTTTAAACTGTGGGTGTTGGATATTTTGTCTCAGTGATAAGGACAATGACTAAGACAGATTTTGGTATGGAGAGTGGGTCACTACTGTGGGAAACAGGAAAAGAACATAACTAGAACCTTTGCATTAGATTCTACTCTCCTGTGAGTCCACAGCACATGGCAAAATAATTAACAATTAGGCAGAAATGAGACTTAGAGAAGCTGAGCTTGGGGCTGATCCTCTGGGTAGCAAAAGACTCCAGGCCCCAGCCTGCAACAACATGTAACAAAGACTAGAATAACAACATGTAACAGACTCAGACGGCAGGCAGACACTGGCAACAGAGACTCATAAAGCCCATGGAATACCTGTTATAGTTTGGATCAAGAACATTACCTAAACATTGCTCCACTCTGAAACATCACAGCATGTGGGATGACCAGAGTCCTTATTGTTAACAGAGGTGAAAGAGAGTTGAGTCCAAAGTCTATAGGCAGGAAGCCCTGCTCAGTTTTGACCTTCCAATTATTTCTCCCAAACAGGATTTTTCCCAGCACACTACTATTACTATTACTTCACCATGTAGTTCAGAAGTCTTTGGAACTGGCTTATAGGAGAAGTTTAGAGAAGTTTGGAGATGAAGGCTAGAGAAGCCCTAGGATGCTGTAAGCTGACCTTGATGGGACATTCTGGTCACTACCCAGATGACCAGAATGCTAGTAGAAATATAAATAAAGACTAAGCTCAATAGGTTGTAGTTGGAAACAAGGACTCCACTGCCAGTTGGAGTTGAAACCGCATATGTTATTCTCTGGCAGAAAATTTGTCAACATTTTCCTTGTGTTCTAAGACTTTGTGGGAGATTGAGATAAAGAATAGCAGACTAATTTGCCAGGGGAAATGTCAAGGCATTCCAGTGTTCAGGCTAGGTATGAGTACTATTGATAGCATTTAGCCAGGTTTATACTGAAAATCAAGAATAAATGGCACATCTGAATGCTTTTAAGTTATTAATTTCTCCAGAAAGGAATCATTTGTAAAATTTTGTTTGCTGAAAAGATCACCATTAAAAAGAAACCAAGTACTATGTATCAGAAGAATAGGAAGGATGATTTGAAGGCATCTTAGGAATCAACAATATCCTTTGATTCACAGGATCAAGGGTTCAAAATTGAAAGATTTGCTTTGAGAACAGAGCTTCAGGAGTCCTTGCTTGAGAAAGGTCTCCTAGGGAATTGATTTGCTAGGATTCATTTCACAGTGCTCCAGTGTTCAGTCATGATCCAAGGGGTCTCAGCTACTGCTTGAGCTGCTGGCAGACCGTGGCATTATCCTAGTTGTGCTAGTCATATGGGCTTGCAGAATGTAAAAGTTGTAGGGTCACGAAGGCTTCCATCCAGACTTTAGAAGGTTTGGATGTCCAGGTAGCTTGTGCCTGAGAGGGCAATACATGAAGCTGTAAGTGGGAACCCCAAAATGCAGTGAAGACCAAGAATGTGGAACATCCACCAAGGAATGTCACAGCAGTCAGTAAAGCCAGTCCAAGAGAAAGACCATAACAACCACAACCTGCAGTGCTGCAGGGACAATGTTGCTAAACCACTTGGAGATGACATCTCACTACAACTTGCCTCGGGTGCTGGACATGGAGGTCTAAGATTTAATGCTTTCCCTGTAGGATCTTGGTCTTGCTTTGGTCAAACTTCTTTTTATTTCTTCTTTTTAAATGGGAGTGTTTGTCCTGCACCATCATTATGTCAACAGTTAAACTGTCATTTTATTTTTACAAGGGCTCACAGTAAAGAGTTTCATTCAGGTCTCAGAAGAGACTTTGATTTGGAATTTTCAGCAGTGCTGAAATTGTCAAGACTTTGGAAACTCCTAGAAATATACTAAATGCATTTTGTATAAAGAGTTGTGTATGAGTCTTTTGGGGGCCCGAGGCAGAATGTATGACTTGGATCAAAAATATCCTCCAAATGAGCTCTAGAAAGTATGACAGTTTTTGTAGAATGGGAAATTTCCATAGGACATTTGGTGTGGGAATGTAATGAGGGGAAGGAATAAATACGATTCAGAAAGAAAATAAAAGAGCATGTATATAGGGGGTGGGGAGGTGTGGGTGGGTAGGGATATGGGTAAAAATGAGAATTAACTTGTGTCATATACTGGTACAAATTCCCCAATGTTATATGTGATTGTGAGGTGTATATAAATTGTACCAATAAAGAATTCAATTAAAAATATCCTCCACAGGCCTCATGTCCATAGACAGGGATTTCAGAAAGTGACTGAAAATTATGGAGTAGATACAGGTGAGTTGTTAGGAGGTAGGATCGAGTTGGGAGAGTCAGGTCACTGGGTGCATAACCTGGAAGGGTATATCTTTCTTCCCAGATCCTTGCTTCTCTCTCTGCAGTGTTAAGAAAATCAGAATATCACTACCACAAGTATACAATGTGTGAGCAAGGAGTTTCCAAAAAGAATGGCTTCTTAACTATTTGACTTTTCCTTTCCTAGTTTTTAGTCTGAAAAATGTCAGTTTTAGAAGTCCCGAGAAATAGACTGTTTAGATTGTCTTTGGTCATTGAGGTAGTTATACTTCTAGTAAACAGGATCACCAAAGCCAGCTAGGAAAGGTCACTAGGAGTGTTGCAGGGGATGCAAGTCCTATGGGATGGTACAGAGGAGTGTTGCTTCTTCAAGGCTTACTGCATCAAACAAGTCCTTATGGGGCCAGGTTCTAACATGTTTGTGGAATTGAATTGGATTGCCTTAATGAACTTTAACCAGGCTTCAGGTGACTTTGAATTAAACCAAACCCGTCCCCCCAACCTCTGGTGGCTCATCATCAGTGGAAGAGAACACATTTCATGTCTGCTCACAAAGCAGAAGGCCTGCTGGCTCTGAACACAAGTCTCTTTTCTCTTCCAGTAACCTGTTAATAATCTGTCTCCCAACAGTCCTGTGATTCATGTGCTCCACGGCATTTGGCAAATGAATTTTGGAATTGTGCTGTGTATTGCTATCTTCGTTATTTCAAGGTAGATCAAAGAATGTCACTAAATGATTAAGTACAGGAGGAAATCTGGCTGTACAATCACAAGAACAATTAAATAAATAAAACCCAGAACACTCTTAAGTGATGGACTGTGTTTTCCAAGAGCTACTGAAACCATCTCCTCCATAAGAAGGCCCAAAATACCCAGCTGAGATTCTCCTCACAGCATTTTCTGAATCAATTCAAGCTCTGTGGATGAGTCAGTAAGTTTCTATTATAGGCTTCATAAAAATGCAGTGCAGTTGTGTAAACAATGAAGTTTTTTTTATAAAAAGCAAATAAATATACTTTGACTACTAATGCCCTGTAAAAAGTTGGATAATTTCCTATTCTTAGATTTTTCAAGGGTCTTTCATTCTTAAGACTTCCTTTCAAGCAGGAAAAAAAAAAAACATAATATTTTTTTGAATTCAGAGAGGAAGGGAGAGAGAGAGAAAGAGCAAAGGGGGGCAGAGAGAAAGCCACAGATAGAGACACAGAAAGATAGAAATGTGAGGTGGAGGAATCCAGAGGTTTCTAACTGTGACACTGGAATATAGTCATGATAGAAATACTGTATGGTAATTTTTTTTTTTTTTCTTTTGAGACAGGGTCTCACTTTGTAGTTCAGGCTGGCCCTGAGCTCACTATGGTGCCCAGGCAAGCCGCCGCGAACTCAGCAATCCTCCTGTCTCTGCCTCCCGAGTGCTGGGATTACAGGCGTGAGCCACCACGTCTGGCATTGTGGTATGCGGTGTTGATTGTTGGTGGGTGTGTCTCCACGCCCAGCATTATATGTGGTTACCGGGGATCGAACTCTGGACTTTGCGCTTGCAAGGCAGGTGCCAGAGCCACCGAGCTAACCTTCCGGCCCTGTATGGTAATTTTTTCTCAGCATTTTCCACTTTGACTCTTCTCACTATTAACTTTCACTTGTCTGTAGCTAAAATCATTGTTAGAAAGTCAGAAATCAACAGCCAATTCCTATTTTTATTTTTTTTTTTTAGAATGAAAGCCTTGGATTGGGTTCTATAGAAGTCTTTTGCTCACTAGGAATGTTGACTCCTCTGTGATCATCCCAGCTCATTTCTGTTTTGTCTGCCTCTCAACAGTGATAGAGAAAATAGGGTTTTCAGGCATATTGATCACCAACAGCCAGAGAGAGGTGACAAAGAATGCCAGCCTTAGGATACCTACACAGAGATTTTGAAATTATTAAGCTCCAGTTAACTCAGGAGAAAATGAACACTATGAACAGTGCTTTGGACTAGGATGAAAGGTCTTCATCTTTCACTGCATCCTGAAGGGAGATAAGCCAGTGTTCATGGTGCAAGGCTGCCAGAAGACAGACCTGAAAGATAGAAGGCAGAAATCCCCAAGTATTTAATACAAATAATACCATTCAATACACTAAGCATTCTTATTGGACATGAGGCATCGGAAACTCAATCTTTGCTGGGGCCAAAAAGAGCCAGACACATAAGCAGAACCTGATCAATATTTGTTGAATGAATGAATGAATACCTGGATTAGGATATAGCGAAATTCATCTAGTGTGCCTGCTTTTAACCATCAGGACTTAGTGGTGTATTGTGACAAGTTGTGAAACATATAACAACCAATTGGTTAACTGTTATAAAATATCGGGATTCTGGAGTTAATTTTCTTCCTTTATTTCTTTTAAAGAAGTTGGAGCTGGTTCAAGGTTATGGCTATGATGGTGTCTTCACTCTTTATCATTTTAATATGATTTCTTTTGATAGTTACTGATGTGCTATTATCCTTGTGATTACAAACGCCTATGCAACTCATGATTACAGCTACTTCTGTTTATTTTTTAATTTTACCCATGAATAAATTCTTAACAAGCAAGAAGGCAAGGGTACATGAAGGGCCTGGGTAATGCGCATCTGCCCCTGCTTCGCATGAGAGCAGGAGTGGTGCTGTGTGCGTACCTGTCCGTAATGGCGCATGAGTTGTCATCACCTGATCAAAGGCAGAGCAATGATGCACATAAGCTCAACCATATTAAAGACATTAAAACTTATGCTCTATAATCCATCTGGAACAATAGAAGAACAGTGACTATATTTGTTTTCTAGTGGCATTTGCTTTCTTTATTAGTATCAACTTTGGAAGTCCAGGATAATTGACTCTTAAGTGTTCAGTTAATAGCCAGATTAATGATATGATATATATTTATATGTGCAGTATTTATATATAAAATGTATTTCATTCCCCATATAAAGGTATTTTAATAGCTGACAAGTGAAAAATAAAAATATGTGGCCCTCTTTGCTTTCTTTTGCCACAATATCAGGAAGAAGTGTTAAAAACTGAGGGCATCTCAAGAGTGACTTTTTTTTTTTGAGACAGGGTCTTGCTTTGTAGTTCAGGCTGGCCCTGAGCTCACTATGTAGCCCAGGCAAGCCTCAAACTCAGCAATACTCCTGCCTCTGCCTCCTGAGTGCTGGGATTACAGGTGTGAGCCACCACGCCTGGCAAGAGTGATGTTTTGTATCCTCATATCATTACTTCACATCCATCAGAGTGGAGAAAACAAAACTAAAGAATCCTAAGAGACAGTGAAGTCTAGTAGTTAAAAGCACAGGTTCTGATGCAATATTGCACAGGTTTAAACTCTAGCCTTGCTACTTGCTGGTGTTTCTGTATGCAGAGAGCTGGACTTTAATATATACAAACAAATGGCACCCAACTTTAACCTCTATCACTTGTTATTCATTTGGTCATGAATTTCTTAAATTTCTTTTTGCTTTTCACTCTGAGGTTTTATTAAAAGTATACATCAGTGCAAATCACTTTATTCATCAAAATATTTTTTTCTTAGACTCTGTTGGGTAGGACCTGTGTTTGCTTGACACTACAGAAATGTTCTCTTTTGCTAGTTCAGCACCACAGGCATGTGTTTTTGGTGGCATAAAGTGAAATTTGTACACCTTCTCACTCCATAATCTTTTCTTCTGTAGGCCTGAATCAAATGATGCAATTCTTCAGCAAAAACTAAAATGGAATAAATAATACACTTTCAGCTCCAACTCTGCCTCTTAAAAATGGTTCTAAATGCCTCACTTTCATCCCTGCAGAAGCATCACATTCCTGGCAAATTAAGAAAAAGCGAATTATGTTCGTGGGTCTTTATTATCTAGCTAAATTGGTTTTAATTTTCAGTTGGCAAGAGTAGTGGTCCTCAGAGCTTGCACAACTTGCTATGTTTGAGCTGATTCCAGAATAGGAGGAATTCATTTTCATCTTGAAGTTTTTAGCACTCGGGATATCATTCTGAGAGAACAAACAAGTCAGCATTTATCTTGGCGAAGACAGAGTGGCAGTGTGAGGAAAATCTTCCTCCACTCAAGATAGACCCCGAGTTGAATGCGAGATCAGCACATCTCTCACAAGCCAGTACAGACAGAGAGTGCTGTCCACAGATGTTGATCCTGCTTAGCCTGCTCCCTGCCAGCCTGTGGTGCCTCAGCAGGCAGACAATTCTCCAGCCTGCCTGGAGCCAGCACTGAGAAGAAACAAGTGAGTGGTGTAGAAATCCCTCCAGCGCGCTAACAGTGCATTCTGCCCCAGCTTGTCTTGCAGCAATCTGCAAACTAACGCGTCTTACCCGGAAGGGTACTTTTATACCTCTTGATTTCTAGTTCCCTGAATTGCTTGGCATAACTACCTGAAAAATCAATACCCTGCTGCTCAGGAAGCCACGAGGAACGCTGCCAGCGCGCTCCTTTCCGGGCGATGTCAGACCAGGGCTCTACCTAGTCAGTCCTCTCTGCATCCGTATTCTGTGTGCATCTCTCATAGTGCCAGCCGAGTAAGTTGTGCTCTGCAAACTAGATGACACTCCCAGGCACACACACATCCACCTCCGCTGGCCGGGACTGCCCAAAAGCACGAGTGCTTATCATGTGGCGGGGCCTCCCTCGGACTGTGGATTGTTAGCCAGAAACTGAACAGCTTTGGCCCCAGCCACAAAAATGCGAATGGAGACTTTCATTTTGAAATGACAGCGCTGCCACCAGAGGATCCATTTCGAGCCCATTCTTTGAAAGCTACAGCAGCTCTGGCAGCCTTGCCTGTGCACTATTCTGCCTCCCGAGACTGCAGAAAAGCGATTTGGAACCTGTCATGCGTTTCCCCTGCACTACGGTCCCACTGGGCTGTTGAACAGAAATTCCTCATCTGGCCAGGCTAATTTACAAACATCGTGTTATTCTCTGACTGTGGTCTTGTTTTCATCACAACTTTTAGAAACCTATGTGGTTTGCATCCAAAGCTGCATGCACATCTGTAGGAAGAATGTTTTAATTTTTCCTCATGATTATTATTAAATATTTCTCATCTATTTCAAAACAGAATAAGATTTGAGTATGTCCAGAGTATAATTATTTATTTAGCTTTGAGACAAAAATGCCCACAAGAAACTTGACCCCTAAGTGTGTTTGTTCCAAGAGACACTCTCAGCTGGAGAGAGAGTCCGGTTGCCTGGCTGGTACAGAAGCTAGACCTTCAGCCAGGACTTGGAAGTACCTCTTCTCATACCATAATAGTTTATCACTCAAGGTAACTTGGTAGTTATAAGACAAAAGTATTTATCAGGCCAGTCTACTGCAAAGTCATTAAAATGTTTTCATCCAGAAAAACCACCAATGTTTTAGAGGATCAGCATCATGACTGATACTTGTCAAATAGTCACATAGAAGGTATATATTTATGTCTTGAAATTCAGATAAAATTTCTAGACATTTGCTAGGTCCTTGGTCTATAACAGGTTGTATAGAGAACTGTAGCTGGGGCAGTTGTGGTGTATTTTCTGATGAAGAAACAACTCAATTGTATGTGCATATGTCTATTACCTTCATACAAAGCTGATGTCTTTCTTGCTTTACCATGAAATGGAATAACTGCACAACATTATAGCTAGAAACTTAAAAAGATGTCTTAGTCATTTTCCTTCTCTGGGGAAAAAAAAAATCTGTCACCCACAGTTTAAAGGAGATTTATTTTGGCTGATGTTTTAGAAGTTGGAATCCTTGCAGAGTTGGTGACACGGAGGAAGGTCTTGGGTAGAGGAAAGCCAGTCACCTCATGGTGGACAAGAAATGAGTCAAGGTGAGGGGGTAGGTGAAGAGGGTATATCCTTATGGATCACACTGCCAGAGACCCAAGTCTTCTGATTAGAGCCCACCTCTTAACAGTACGTCAACTACAATATTCGCATAATTGTCTTCTAAACACAAAATGTTTTGGAAGCCATTTTAGACTGAAACCATAAAACAAGGTAAAAATCTGTTTGTATGCCCCTGTATTCTAGAATGAGGAAGGAGGCAAAGGATGAAATTGTCCCCACTGAAGACCTGTTTCCAAATAATAAGTGTGGATTACAGAAACCAGACCATAGGATGCATATCTAGCATCTGGATGAGAAATTAGGTCTTAAGGTTTTTTTTTTTTTATAAATCTTTTAAGGAATAAGCATGTTTTAAAGAGAGGATAGTTTCACTGAAATCTTTTTTTTTTTTTTTTTTTTTTAATTCCCGGCTGGGCTAGAAGGAAAGCTACAGGTTTGAAGCATCAAATGCCCAAACTTTTAGCATTAAAACAACTTTCAAAAGTTAAGCCATTTGTCAGTGTCCTTCAAATTATTTGGAAGACCAGGAAGTTGAAAAAGAGTTAACCAGCTGTGTCTTCTTTTCTTTTTTCTCCTTTTATGTCTCTCTGGGGCCTAGAAAAACACAGAGGCATGCAGGCGCAGGCTGTGAGGGAATTACTGGTGTCTGTTCGCTCATCTCAGGTACCATCTAAGGGAGCAATTTGGAGTTAGCTCTGTGATACTGAGGTGAGTTCCAACCAAATTCACACGTCTTAGGTCACATAGGTTGCCTGCGGGAAAGCCCATGTGTCGAAGATATGTACTTTCCTTCTAAAAATGCCATTGCTGCCCCTTAGCTGCATCCCTAAGGGATCCCAGGCAATATTAAGACATAAAGAGAGGAAGGACTGTACGGGAGAACAAAGCCCTTCACAGAGAAACAATATAATCTGAGGAGCCTCTGCATTCAGAACCTTACATCATAATTCTGGCTATGACAATGGCGGGTCTGCAAATTTCTTGCTGTTACCTCTCTTAATGTGGGAGCAAGTGCTCAGTTGCATCCGATAGTCTGTCAAACACTGTGTGACTGCTAATGAATGGCACTTTGATATTTGGTGTAACTTCCATAGTAATCATCGTGAACTTTAATTTAATGGTGGACATTAAGGCTCAGGGCCTGTGCCCAGAGATAGTAGAGGAAAAAGCCCATTTGTATGAAAAGCAAAAGCAAACTGCTTCCAGAAGAGGATTGTCAGATAAAATAAAGTCTCCAAGGCAAATCTGAATTTCACATAAGGACAATTTTCTAAGTGTAAGTGTATTCCCAAGATTTCATGGAACATACTTATCCTAAAAATATTGTTATTTATCTGGAATTCAAATTTAACTGAATCTCTCATTTTTATTTGCTGTTTCAGTGAAGCCTACTCTGAACAGAGTTTTAATTCAAAAGGTAGGAGCTGGGGATTTAGCTCAAGTGGTACCGCACCAACCTTGGATGCACAAGGGCCCAAGTTTGATCCCCAGTACTGAAAAAAAAAAAAGAGGTAGGAGAGGGTAGATCTTACATATCAGGGGCCTAACAAATCAGATAATTATTTGGAGTGAGTTCTGTAACACATAGGACAATTCAGCCTATTGTGTATGCCCTGTGTTCTCACAATGATGCCAGATTCTCCTCTCCCCTTCCCTGCTCTTCCCTCCCCTCCATCTTCCCCTGTCCTATCCCTCCCTTTTCCCTCTTTTCTCTTCTCATCTCTCAGTACCCAGAAAACAGATTAAAATGAATTCTTTCTTAGGGGACTTGTCAACTCATTCATCATCCTACAAACATTAGCTGAATGTCTATCATGTGTTCAGTGCTGTTCTGGCCTCTGAGGAGTGGGAACTGGTGCACAGAGCTTTTACCTTGATGAAGAGCCCACTTGGTGGTGCTAAAAGGCTCAACACCATAGCTCTACATCTCTTTTCTGGATTCAAAAGCTCAGCCTGCTTTATTCTTACCTTCAATTTGGTACTTGCTAGGTACAAATTGGACTGTGTAGGTACAAGAGAAAAAAAGAAAAATGAAATATTCTTGAGTGCAGGAGCTTCTAATAGTAGTAAGACAATCACCAGGTCTGTCCACGTTCTACTGTCTCACCTAGAATCCTGGGCCCAACACCAGGATCCATCTTTCCCCTTCCCTAACAGATTTATGCTCCCACACAGGAAAAAACATGACTTCATTTGGCTTTTGACTTTCAAGGGCAGTTTGCTAGAATGCTAGCAGAGCCCTAGGTGGAAACTTGGGCTAGTAATGGGCAAAGTTTTATATGACTTTTGAATATTTAGACATATGCTAAATGGCCTTTTATGTTCTATTGAGCTATAAGTGTCAAACCACAGATATGCCACTGTTTTAGAGGAGTATTTCCTCTGTTAGAGTTTTATGAATGATTTTATGGAAGCTGAGTGTCTGTATCCCTAATGCTGCTTTTTTTGTTGTTGTTCAACAACAAATAAATCATTCTATGTAAAATATCTAGAATAGAGCCTGACATATAGTGTTTAAGAAATGTTAATTTCTTAAACATTCCTTTGCTTATGTTCTGTGAACAACTGCAAATATCAGGAAGTTTCACTGTAACCTGAACTTCAATATCCTATTCATTCACGATGATCTGTTTGTATTTAGCCTTGATTCTGAGCCCTTTGTTTCACTTTTTTGGTAAAGAGAGAGAGAGAGAGGGAGAGAGAGAGAGAGAGAGAGAGAGAGAGAGAGAGAGAGAGAGAGAGAGAGAGAGAGAAAAGAGACATCATTTATTTCCTCAAAGGTTCTAGTCTGTAAGATCTATTACTCCATTTTAGAGTTTCACATTATGGATTTCATTTCATCTATCTTTTCTTTAGCCATTTGAAGATAATCTAAAAGATCAGAGCATGTGTTTGAGCATACTTCCATTTTCCTTTGTAGCAACATTCTTTGATTTTGAGTTACCAAAATGGACAATGAAGAAGAAAAGGGTTTATTCAAAATCATGGGGGAAGCTTCATTGACTGAAAGAAGGGTCCTTTCAGGCGTTGGGAGAGCAGTCCTCAGGCTAGCTCTGTGAATTTTAGAGAAATCCTTGGGTTAAGCAGTGAGTCACCTTCCACTACTGGCCTGTGTGTCTCTGCTTGGTCTAGTTCTGGAAGTGAAGTTCTGATTGTCCAGCATGATGAAGAGTAATGAAGGCCTGTGATTGGCAGCCCCAAACTACTGCATGGGGTGCACTTAGGGCAGATCTCTAAGGAAAGGAATTCAAAGGAAAACCCCCACACATACCCATCATATATATATATATATATATATATATATATATATATATATATATATATATATATATATATATTTTTTTTTTTTTTTTTTTTTTTTTTTTTTTTTTTTTTTTTTTT